>JADBJO010003932.1:160000-167500 GCA_016801955.1 Conus betulinus | reverse complement strand
ATGTAATATATATATGTATGTATGTATGTATATATATATATATATATATATATATATATATATATATATATATATATATATATATATATATATATATATATGTGTGTGTGTGTGTGTGTGTGTGTGTGTGTGTGTGTGTGTGTGTGTGTGTGTGTTATTAACACATTGTTTTTTCTTTCTTTTTCTCCCATCTTATTAAATGATCTCAGACATCATGCTGTCGGTTCTGACATCATAATAGGAGACCGTGGGGGTTGCGGTCATGACGTGTAGGATGCTGCTCAGAAGAACAGCATCAAGCACACGGGGGAACAGGGATAGCGGGTGGGGGAGTAGGGCTAACAGGGGTAAGGAACAGGAAATCAGGGGCAATTCAGGGAGATTGGGTGACCCCAATGAAAGGTCCAAATAGAGGACTTGAAGCTTTCTGTTGAGGATGGTATGTCTTTCTCGGGTGAAGGTCAGTTTCACTCGCTGATGGTACTTGGAGGGAAAAGGAGTTCTTCCTGTGTTGTTTTTTGCGGGCAGGGAGATAATAGGAAAGTGGATGTCGCAGGTGGATTGAAGTTATGCCTGTTCAGCGTGTTAATGGTGATCTCTTCATGGTGGGGGCCTTGGCTGGTCCAGCGATTAAAGTTTCAGACTCTTGTTACAAGATCTGGGGTTTGATTCCTTCTTGACATAGGCTGGAAGAGATTTTCTGTTGGAGTGAACATTTTGTGCAGACTCCTGTCCCCTCCTAGTCCTTTGGATGAGACTTAACCAAGGTCCCTTGCATGAACATATACATAAACAATATCAGACCAACAGCAAATCCTTACCATCTTTTGGAGAAGAGTAGACCAATGTTTGCTGGTGGAACAGATGAACCAAAAACAAAACGTAATACACTTTGGTGTCGTGCATGCCCACCAATAAACCGAAGAATCTTTAAGTGGCCCTCAAGGACAAAAACAGTGTGCAGGACAAGACGGGGATGATTTGTCATATTTGTAGAAGTAGATGTGACAACAATTACACAGGCGAATCAAACCAAACATTTCAGACTAGACTGAATGAACGCCATCGGCCTAGCTCCATGTGTCCGTCCATGGGGAGCTTTATCAATAATTTTTCAAATTTGTAAAGAAGATTTTTAGTTTGAAAGTAAGAATCAGTGAGGGCATCTGTGTCAAAAAAGTAGACACGAACCATGACATAGGGTGACGCAATGTATCCTCGATTTATACACTGTTTCTCCAAAATTTAAGAAAGTGTTCACTAATACTTTCACCCAGCGGTTACGACAGTGATCAAGATCCAAGGTATGGCTCAAAACCTCAAGGGTGAGAGAAGTGTTGTGGTGTGAATTGTTTGAAACATGTATTACTGTATGCTTGTGGCTGTATGATATAAGCTCAGAAAAACGAAAAGATCTTCATTGATTTTTTTGGTGGATCTTTCGATATAGTAACTGCAAGTACATAAATGTTCCTTGAAATTCACTGACATCAAAACACTCATTTTGTAGCCACTGATGTTGATTACGTCATAACATAAATTTGTGTTGCTTACGTATTCAGTGGTTTTGTTTCGTTCTAATCTTATTTACCTTTTAACTATATTGTTCAAATAATTATATTTTATGACGTACATGTTTTCACGTTTGCGACAATACTAGTGCTGTTTTCCCAGTAGTTTTGTTTCAGTATGACATTGTTTCTGATTTCAGGACAAAGATTTTGAACTTTGTTCTAGTGAAGGACACAATCTGGGAAATGATTTTGATAATCGTTTTATTTATATGTGTTGTATGGATGTGCAATACAACCACACAAATGCCACTTTTCTATGCCTGATCACTGATACTTATCTACACATGATTATTTGTATGTGGTGTGAGTGTTAATCACTTTTAAACTGGTGCTAAGATTGGTCACTTTCGATTGATATCAGAGTTGATCACTTTTCGTTGGTTCGAGGGCTGAATACTTTTTATAGATGAAGGGCTGACAATTTGTGATTGGTGTGATTGTTTGATGAGTGGGATCGTCGATCACTTTCTACTGGTGCAGGGCTGTTCAGTTTGAATTGGTTAAGGGTTGCATATCGTACTCGAATTGATACGATGATTGATCATTGTTAAACTGAACTGGCTCATTCCATTAATCAGAAAAAAATTATGATATGATTTTTCAGATTCTTTCCATTTTTACAAGAATGAATGAATGATTTGAATGATATGTTATTCCACCGACTTGACAAACCAGCATATGAAGCGATCACAAATGATAGCAAAAAACGAACAGATTTATTGTACTGTTCCCTTGAATATATTGAGAATCATCGAGTTATCTTGTGGTGATATGCAGTTTACAATACTGAACGATGTTGTAAGCGTACTTACATGGTTCAAACATACTGTTATCCATTCATGGACTCGTGGTTTGATTGGGTCTGACATAACTAAGATATGTGGAATCTGAGGAAATAAACTAAACGATAAACTTTTCACCATCCTTGTCAACTGCTGTGTAGCCGGGCTTACGGTAGGTGTCCCAATTTGGAAATATTTAAACAAATTGGATGCAAAGTGACGTTAACACAATACCAAGCAGATAAGCAAGCCAAAACAAACAGAACAATGTGCTTACACTTGCACACACATCCATACACTTTACCGCACGTACACGCACCGCACGTACACACACACACACACACACACACACACACACACGCACACGCACACTCGCGCACTCCAAAAAAAAATCCTCAAACAACAAAGAAGACGGACTATGTAAGCGCATGATTTGAACCTCAGAATGGACATTACGCACAAGCATAGAAATGCAAGCGAACAAACTACAATATTCTTTCTATCAACACATATGTACCGTCGGAAAGTTGCTCTTTGCATGCTGAATATGTTTTTTCGGATAAGCTCATTTAGTTTCCAAGAGAACTGAAACCGCAATGAATTCTGGGAAGACTCAGAAATCATCTTCTGGACAGCCTCCTACTCGCGCCAATATGTGTTCTGCTTACTCAAGTCCCCTTTGAAATTACACGGTCAATTAGTTCTTTCCTAGCCCCATTGTCGTCATTTTAAGAGTTACATAAAGCCAAACTGGTTGTTGTTGTTTGTTTTATTCATTTGCTGAAAGATAGCCAGCCAATAAGGATCATGACAACTAAGCAAACTTGATGGAGAGTATGGATGAAAACAGTTCACCAGCAAAGGTGTTGCAGAAAGTTCAGCCTGACATTTTTTATGCTTTAATCATTTTCAGTCTCAGGGCGTCATGTTGACTACTGTTGCTGTTTTGCCTCTTCCTGTCAAACTCACGTGTATATGGGGCAAGATTCTCTTTCTCATGTTTATCTATCATGTAAATGCCCTTTGAAAATTTGAAGGTGGTAGGTTTGGTTTGTTTGTTTTTGTTTAGTGTACGTGCATGTGTATTTGTGTGATAAAACTGTCATTCGCTCGATTTCCAGCATCAGTCATAGATGTGTTTGGTTTATTAGACTGATAAACATCTCCTTTCACCAACAGATTTTAAAGATCTGAAGGTAAATTTCCTTTCATGCATACAGACACTCAATGACTCATGCACTTTTATCTTTATCTCTTAGTCTTAATTACATGTAAACAAACACCTACAGAAAGTTACTTGGTAATGCAGTGTATGTACACATACACGGTGTGTGGGAGTCAATCTGTAATGTAAACAAAAAACTAACAAGTAATGTAGTCAGTCCTCAAGGTGATCGCTATACACACAGTGTCAATCTACAGTGTTCACACAGAAACATCGTGTATATAAGTATACACAGGATCTGAAATATTGGTACTCACATTCAGTCTGTAGTGAGCTTTGCATACACACAGACACAGACACAAATCCTTGCAGCAAAGAGTACGCAGGGGTAAATGTGGACACAGCCAAAATGTCAAGCTTTCTTGTAACTGCTCTCGCTAATCTCAAATGACATAATCACTGTTTGATAAATGCAGCTAAATATACTCCCATGCATCCAAATGATGCTTCTCTAAGTCAAATATCATAGATAACTTGATCGCAGAAAATATTGAGAATACTTACGCAGACAATGTGATCAATAAATCTGATTCAATATTTTAATAAAGACAGTACGACGCCAATAATAACACAAACATTTACCAACACATTATGTCCTTTTGGCGATGCCAACTACTGATCAAAGGTGAGTACGTGGGCGTTTGTGTTTGTTCAGGTGCACGTCTAATAAATCGGTTGGTGCTTTTGATTCTATTTTGAGTTGTAGATCATTACCAGTGCAGCTCGTAGGTTATCAGTATGATGACATATTGCAAGACTACCATGCTGCTGAACGCTTACTGTCATTAAATTTAAAAAAAAAAGAGAAATGAAAAAAAATTGCAGTGTAAATGATAGAAAAAAAATACAAACAAGAATCTAAGGGTTTCTGGTCACGACTTCGCCGAAACTATAAAACAGTTGCCACTGAAAACCCTACAGACAACGTTGTAGTTAGTAAAATCGCTCTTGTCGTTGGTAAACCAGACACTGAGGTCAGAAGAGAGCTGTTCAATGCTCTTACTAGTTATGAGCTGTTTGGTATTTCTAACGTGTCATCTATCAACCACGTACGCCAGTCTGCAGCCGAACATACGGACCTTGAGAGACGACCTTCAACCGACCAGGGGAGGAGCCAGCGTGCTTGCCGGCAACGTTGGAGACACTTCTGGCGGCTGTTTTGAACAACTCCGAAGACTTCGTCCTCCCAAGGGATTTTCATCCTACACAAGACATTTGAATCGACCTTTTCTTCAAGAGAGGGCGTATGTGGAACTATCATGATGCCGTGAGAGAAGAGCGGTGATCTAGTTCTAAACATATTTGCTTTAATTTCAGCACAATCGTGTTTGACCGTTTCATGCTTACAAATCCATCACAGCGAACGCTGTCTTTAAGTCTTACTCAAAACTCTCTCTCTCTCTCTCTCTCTCTCTCTCTCTCTCTCTCTCTCTCTCTCTCTCTCTCTCTCTCTCATAAATCTCTTGACTGTGCCCTGTAAGAGACAGCCGCTCATTTCTTTGGTGTTCACTTGACGTTTCTTTTTATTTTATTTTTCCCCCTCACTAGTTGAACTGATATTGCTGTGATAATGATATTCTAACATGCCTTATATTACCTGTAAAGATTTTATTGTGGAATGCCATATCGGTGCTGACAAACAAGTCGCTGTTAATTCAATATCTAGCAAATTATGGGAACCATATCTAGAGTTTGCAGTCACTGAACGTTTGCAAATTGAAATTGCCAGGATCATCCCATTTTTATTACTCACCTGTACATACTAAAGTTTCTGATTCAAAAGAAAAAATCAACACTGCTATTTATCATCAGAGAAGGCACCGAATATTCCCAACGATCATCACCTGCACCATCAGATCTATCATAGCTGTATTCATGTACAACAAGTGTGAAAGTTGATAAAATTATTCTCAATGTTGTCTCTGTGTATTTGCCTAAAGAGCCAAATGACAAAAACATGAGTGGCTACATGCTATAGAAAACACTCATGAAAAATGATTAACTGCTGGTGATTTTAATAACAGCAGACTTAGAGGTCATAATGGACATTTCTTTTTTTATTTACACCCGTTAACTACCTCTAGCAAACAGAATTTTCTGGATTGTATCACATTCAATCCTGTTTTTAAACCAACCATAAACGGGAAAGTATTGCTCTCTCTCTCTCTCTCTCTCTCTCTCTCTCTCTCTCTCTCTCTCTCTCTCTCCACGCATTTGCCTTCCTCCGTGATCCAGCGATGACGCCTACACCTTCAATCCTTCCAGCTTGCTTTGATGCAGCTCGAGACCTTCCGTGGAGGTGGAAGATCATGCGTCATAGCTGGTAATTATAGCCAACTAGTATGGCCGCGATTGATGTCTCCTCTCAGAGGACCCAGTTGAATACCGCCAGACCTTCCTACCCCGCGCCATTCCAGAATGGGACCCCCGGAGAACATTGCCCGTGCATCTGTGGAGCAATTCATGTCCACCTCAACAAACATTTCCACTAACCAGACAGGTTCTTTCCCTCTGATAAATAAGGTCAGTGAAGGCTGGTAGAGTGCCACCGAGTCGCCAGGAGTAGGCTAGTAGGATTCCCGGAGGCCGCTACGGTATCTAGGGAGGCATAGCTGGAGACGTGAGAACGTCACCGGGACAAGCTTTTTTTTTTCATCTTCTCTTTCTTTTTTTTCTTTTTCTTTTTCAACATAACTTATAGTTTTTTTTTAAAGATATATATTTCCCCACTTCTTTGGTATTACCCATCGGTCAGCAGAATGTCGTTGGCCCTTAAAGCGGAACCTGACTAGAGATGTATCTCCAGAAACAGCCGGCATCGCAAGAGCTTCTGGATAAAGATCTGACCTACTGTTCAAGATTGTAATGGGCAGACTTCAGTTCTTCTGGACATCATGATCTCTTATGATGTAGCCTACTTCTCTGCCCGCCTTCAAAATCGGATTTCTGTGTATCCCCACCCCTCTCCTTATTCAGTAGGCTACCGCCAAACGAATCTCCAGATGAGGAAGGAAAACATTCTTTAAGCTTTCAAAGAAAATCATTAACAGAGAACAGTCAAATCCCCACCCCCCCCCCCCCCCCCCCCCCCCCCCCCCCCTCATTACTATCCCCTTCCCCCAAAAACAAAAAAACAACAACAAACCTACCTACAACCAATCATCTACACGTAGGGGAAACAAACTAAATGGGAGATAATTACGCTGTCAAAGTGGCAATCACGTGACTATTGTCATACTACATTCCCCTGATCAGGACTGCACGGAACGCGCTTAACAGTGTTTACTGTTATCATCTATAATCTAAATTTTGTATCAGTCAAATGTAAATGAAGTGTGTCACACATTAGCCTAGGTGATGCGCTAGTTTTGCATGAACTGGGTTGCAAATGGCAGGATTTCAGTCTCAGATATGAAGATGACAGGAGAGTATAAAGTGAAAGTGCTCGGGTGTGAGACTACCGTCACCATGGCAACAGAGACTCTGCAGAATGTGAGTTGATCTTTTACTTGTAAATAATCCAGCAGTGCTCTGTGTAACAGTCTGCAGTCGTGAACGCTCTGTTCATATTCTGTTTGCCTTATGAATAAACAATGTTTTACCCCTTTTTTGTGCATGAAAGGGTGGGGGGGGGGGGGTATTAAACATCTCTCAAAAGAAAATGAAAATGAAACAATAACAGAGAGACAGAGACGGAGAGAGGAGACATACTGAACATCTTTCAGAACAAAATGAAATGAAGAATACAGAGAGAGAGAGAGAGAGAGAGAGAGAGAGAGAGAGTCTTTTAGAAGAAAAGGAAATGAAGAATGCAAGTAAGAGAGAGAGGGGGGGGGGGGGGGGGGGGGGGGGGGATGGGGGAGGTGAGGGGGGAGCTGGGAAGGAAAGAAACTATAAGAAGAAGAGGAGAGAGAAGGGT
>JADBJO010003932.1:115000-155000 GCA_016801955.1 Conus betulinus | reverse complement strand
AAAATTGATAATCTTAAGTAACATTTATCTATCTGGCTGGCTGTCTGCCTTACCTATTCATCTGTTTTTTGTAGGCTGTCAAAGCGAAGAGTCATGTTGGGGAAAAGAAAGGAAAGGTTCCACCTAAATCTGGCACGTAAGTGTGTGTGTGTGTGTGTGTGTGTGTGTGTGTGTGTGTGTGTGTGTGTCGTGCATAAATGTGTATGTGTGTGTATGTTATGTATGCCTCTGTGTGTGTGTGTGTGTGTGTGTGTGTGTGTGTGTGTGTGTGTGTGTGTGTGTATGTGTGTGTGTGTGTGCCTACATGTGCTTTTGTGAGTGTTTACACAGCTGTAGTGTGCATAGGTGTGTGTATGTGTTAGTGTGTGTGTGTGTGTGTGTGTGTGTGTGTGTCTGTGTGTGTGTGTGAGAAGAGAGAGAGAGAGAGAGGGCTGATCAGTTGAACATTTTATTGAAAACATCCATATTCAGTGAAATTCGCTCAGCCTCAGGCATTTGGGACATCCATTTTACTTCAAATTATACAAAACTTGAAATTTTCCTATTATCACATGATCTTTCTTTCTTTTGTGCACCCCAACATGAAACTGAGGCAGAATTTTTCTTACAATGAATATATATATATATATATATATATATATATATATACACACACACACACACACAGAGACATAATATTCCCCAACCGTTTGTTGTGTAAATCTTATAAATATATCCTGTTAGCACCAACAGTTATATTTATTTGATCAGTAGAGGTAAACAAGTAAACAAAACAAAGCAAAACAAAACAACACAAAAGGACATATTTCTCACTTGTGTCTCACTTTCTGCATTAGTGAATAAATCTGTGTAGGTAAAACATATTTTTCTCTCCAACTGGCATAATCTTGTACATGTACACAGTAATACATGTATTCCATACAACAACAAAGAAATGGGAATTTATCTTCTATACAACCTGGTTTTACAGTCACCAGAAATTGTGTTTATAACAAATTTCATAATTACATATTCTTTGCATTCAGAAACAATCTCCCAGTGTCAAACATAATACTTAGAAAGAAAACATGAAATCAAAATTTGCATTTGTTTTACAGTTTGGTATATACGCTGTCATTCTGCCTTCTCAATTTTTAGAATTGGTCACTCCCAAGACTTATTTTTTGTTGTTTGTTTGTTTGTTTGCTGTCCCATCTTCTGTGCCACCTCAGTGGCATTGCACCCACACCGCTCGTTTTGTATGCTGAGAATGATGAAGATGATGCTATGGATTTCCATGCTGGTCTTAGACTACATGACAAGGCTGTACTCTGCGCTTACTTTGATAATATATCCAGGTGTCAACCAGGCCCAAGAAATACAAACATCTGCAGTGGTGGTCAGGAGATTTGAGGGTCCATTAAGTGGATGAAACTCAACAGCGTGGTCCCAATCTTCCGAATTGAGTCTGTAGCAAACTTGCTCTGGGAAGGAAAATCCCACATGGCTCTGATGGGGATCAAACCCATGATCTCCCAGCCGGGAGTCTGTGTCGCTATCCATCGCCACAGTGGCTACTTCACTCTCAAGACTTTTCCTTTATTAAACTAAGACATAGACAAGAATTTTCTTTATCAATTTGTAAATGTATTGCATTAATCTAAAACTTGGATATTATGCATAAAATGTCTTGAAATGTCTTAAACGTAAAATTGAAACTCAACTTAGCCCTGGACAGTCAGGGTGTGTGTGTGTGTGTGTGTGTGTGTGTGTGTGTGTGTGTGTGTGTGTGTGTGTGTGCGTGTGTGTGTGTGTGATCGTTGCATGCACATTGAAGGAATGGGGGAGGAGGGGCGCATGAGTTTGTTCTAAATTAAAACAGATGGCTCCACCATGAACATTAAATCAGTCTCTGTTCGATTGATTAAGACTAGTAACACATGACTACATGGTCATTCGTGTCTCTGTCTCGAACTGTCGCGTGCACGCACACGTACATGCTCATGCACACTTGTGCACAGTCTGTAATAGATCGAAGTGCAAAAAACTGTCCAAGAGCGAATCTAAAACAGACACAAAAATTTAGAACAGAAAAAAAAGTGAAATAGCCAATTTTCAGACAGACTGGAGAACAAAACATTCCTTTAAAATTGTGCAGATTTGAAATTAAGCATTTCGCTTGAAATTATGAGAACTGGGGACAACTGAAGATTGCACTGGAATTAAGCGGTTATGGAAATAACTTTTGTTCCAATGATCTGATCTTATGTAACAGGGAGGGGAAAAGGGCGTTTTGCTGAGGATCAGAGAAACTTGAAATTGTTCTGTTGCTAAAATAACCAGAATTGAAATTAAATGATTTTCACGGTACTGTTTTTCCACCTCAGTTTTACTTTTCATTATGATTGTATATCTTGTTTTATGTGGAGATTAGCCTTCTGGGGTGGAAGCAGGAAATGTCATTTTAGTGTTGTATGTGCCTTTTTTTGCTCTGTGTTAACGAGGTACCATGTTGGCAAATGAAAATCAGTAATTTTTATGTTAATCCTCAAATAGAAAAAAAAGTACAGATTAGATTTGTGGTTTATGTTCAAAGTTTTACTTTGTTTTCAGATCGACATCTGCTTTATCTCTGCCACGGATTTCAGAAGCAAAGCCAGTGAAAATTAGTAAGCAATTGTATTTGTTGATTATGTCTGAATACAATTTTACTCAGTATCTTTTTACATGTGGTTTGTTTGGTGTGTTGTCATGACTATAAGTCATGTCTTAGCCTTTGTCTGTTCTGTTCATGCAAAATACTGTAAACATATCCCCCTCTCTGTCACACACACACACACACACACACACACACACACACACACACACACACACACACACTCACACTCTCTCTCTCTCTCTCTCTCTCTCTCTCTCTCTCTCTGTATATCTCTTTCTCTGTCTATCGGTTTGCCTACCTGTATTCATATATATGTATCTATCTATCTACCTTCTATCAATCATCTATACATGCATATACATACAGATAGATAAATACTTAGACAAATTGATTGATTGATTGATTGTGTGTGTGTGTTTGTGTGTGTGGATGAGATAGATTGATTTATTCATTTTGTGTATGTTGTGTGTGTGTGTGTGTGTGTGTGTGTGTGTGTGTGTGTGTGTAAATGGAGTGGGGAGATACAAGTGGTATTGCCACTCACTCCACTTCCACATAACGGTTCTGTTCTTTGTAGTTTCTGGTTTTAATTCAGACATACTTCTTCAGCATTTTTAAAAAGTTGTTTGGGATAGGATACATCTTGAGGACCCAGTTCAACCAGCTTATGGAGAACTGAACCAAATGCGTTTGCCAGGTTGAGCTACACCACATCGAGGTAATTTTTGTCCATCTTAGCTCTTTGGATTCCTTCCCAATCTTGTTTCACACAGCCACTGTCCTTGGGTGCCTCCTTTCTGGACTTTAATCCAGGCGCTCATTCTCTGTTAGGTATTTAGTCAGTATTGCTTCCATGGCAGAGAAGATGGTCTCCTCAATGTACAGTAGTGATACTGGTCTGAACTGCTTGACGTCACTGGGGCCTTGCTGTTAGGGAATGTATACTCAAATCAGTTATCTATTGACCGCTGCTGAATCTTCAAGTTCCTTCATGCGGTTCTTATCAGTATGTGGATCCACTCAAGGAAATGGGGACATTTTCTATGAAGCATGTACAGGCTTTCATTGGTCCAGATTTGGCTTTCTTAACTGCCATCTGTATACATCCAGTACTGGTGACTTCTCATTGAAAATTTTCAACGGCACTGTGGGGCCCACCAAGTTCTGGATTTCAAGTGGTACTTTGCTCAGACTGTTGGAATATGGTTTCCTGACGTGTGCTGCTCAAAAGTTTCTTTGTCGACTATGAGATCCCCGAGTTTGGCTGCTCAGGTAATTTTTTTTCTAAAACTTGAAGGGGTCTCTCTGAAGTATTCTTGTGTTTTTTTTTTTTTTTTTTTTTTCACTCTTCTTTTCTTTTTGATTCTGCTTTGCTGAGGCACTATACTAACTTTCAGGTCTTCCCAGCAATTATCTGGGCCTTTCTTTTCTATTTCTGATGCAATTTTGATCTGTTTCTTAAGATTTCTTTTCTATTTCCGAATGTTATCAATCTCTCTCTGGTGTCTGGATTTTTGTGGAGCTGTCTTTTACCTTTGGCTGTTTCGCTTCATAAGCATCCCTACAGGTTTTGTTGACAATGTCTCCAACTGTTGCTTGTTTCTGCTCCAGTGTCCTCTTTCCTATTATTGCATTCATTTCATAAACTGTTTTTTTTTTTTTTTTTATCCATGTGGACTCCCATTCCTGTTTTGCTCTTGTGGGTGACAAGTGTAGTTTCTGGCATCTAGCATTAACAGCCTGTATATATTCCTCATATGAGTACTCAGCGTAGCAACCTGGTTCGATTCCTGGCCTTGGGTTTTTTTGAAATCTTATCTGCTGATGCAGTGCACCATTGTTCTGTTCTTTCATCGGAGTCTTCATACAGCCTTTCTTCAACATGTGAACCTACATGCTATGTACAGTGGAGAAATTTCCTTCCACAGGCACATGGGACTTGCACCTGTTCATTACTGATTATCTTATGTGAACTTTCAGTCATTACTGGATTGGCACCGATGGATTTATCTTCCTCTGTCCCTTTTGGTGAATCCTGGGAGCAATTTTAGTTTTTGTATTAGTAGCCAGATGGGAAAAGCAAGATAGGGAGCCAATCCTCTGGGCCATGAATCTGGTATTTGCCAGTGTCATCCAGTCTTTCCCAGAGGTCCACTGATCTGTTTCTGGAAGTCAATAGTCAGGCCATGTGTCAATAGAAAGAAGCTCCACGGGAAAGTTTGACAGCAGGTCTTCAGAGGAGAAGCCCCACTTAGGAAAGGATTTTGACCCTGAGCTCTTGACTGTGTAAGGGGACAGGGCCGCATCCATGACTCTTGTATGCCCTTCTGTCAGAAATATTTGTGCTGCTAGGGTTTGAACCTGCACCTTTTACAATTTTACAATATATTTAGAAAAGATGATTGAGCTTTACAGCCGTGCAATAAGTCAAGTTTGGGGGGGGGGGGGGGGGAGGGTATTGATATCAGTTTGTTGCCCCACGTCCTAAGCTCTTTAACCTTCGTTATAGATTGTGAATATTTAATTACTCTCTCTCATGACTTTCACTAGACAACCAAGTTGGTTTTAAGCTATCTCCACAAAGCACTATGACTTTTCAATAAAGTGGCCTCACATCTGTGTGACAAATTGCTTGTTTTTGTCTACAAACAAAAGGAAAACAAATAAAACATCATAAGGCTTTATTCCTTCAGAGAAAGACTACAGGCTCTTGGAAACTTGTGATATACGGCAAGGCTTTAGTCCTTTAAAAACCACATGGGTCTTTCAAAGACTCTTGAGGTACGGCAAGGCTTTATCCCTTAAGAAAAAGCATGGGTCTCTGGAGACCCGTGATGCATGGGCACGACTTTGTTCCTCTTCACACACACACACACACACACACACACACACACACACACACACACACACACACACACACACACACACACACACATGCGCGCGCACACACACACAAAGGTTAAAAGAATTTAGTTTTGTTTCTTATGTCATCTGCTTCTGATTAAGGGAATAGTTCTTTGATAATTTTTGTACATGCTTTATTTTGTTACATGGATGTTTCACACAACTGACATCCTTATTCCTTTCAAACAACAGTGGTTGTAATCTGTACTTATTAAGGTTGTTCCCATTTCTTACATATTGGGTCTGTTCTTTTTACTCCACTTCTTATGCAGTGGTTTCATTCTTTTCAGTTTCATGATTGGAATATTTTATGACAGCTGCTGATTTAATAGATTCTGCCTGTTACTATCACAGAACTAATAAGGTCCTCCTTTTCTGCTTTTTGTTTTAGCATCTAAGTCAGGTTATGACAGACAGAGAAGTAGAACGGAAGCTGGACTCCATGATAGACGGGGATCTGGAGGACCTTCCACACCTGCCTCGCTCCATTGTCCGCATTTTCCTGTCATCTACATTTTCAGGTCAGTAGTGTGGTTTTAAGGGTTGTCACTTTCCTACTTTAAGTTTAGTTTTTTGCCATGGACAAACTTTGAAAAGTGTAACAGGAAAAAACGAACACAGACACAATCTCCAACACACACTTCTCTGCATAAATGCACACGCACACACACACACACACACACACACACACACACACACACACACACACACACACACATGCCACATACACACACACACACACACACACACACACACACACACACACACACACATCACACCACATACACACACACACACACACACACACACACACACACACACACACACACACACACACACACACACATACCACATACACACACACACACACACACACACACACACACACACACACACATGCACACACACTGACATCCCCCACCCTGCATATGACACTATTCTGGTTCAGACAAATGGGAAAAACATTCAGCCTATCTTAAAAGCAGCTGCCTTATAATTGCAGACATGAGGGCGGAGCGTAATGCTCTGGCCAGACATGTGTATCCCGAGCTACGTCGCTACTGCACGCAGTTTGACTTGGACTTCCAGGTGGTGGACCTGCGATGGGGTCTAACCTCCGAGACACAGAACGATCACTCTGGCACCAACGTCTGCCTTCAGGAGATCAGAAACTGTCAGGATGTGTCACTTGGTCCGAACTTTGTGGTGAGCATTGAAAATGGGTATCTTGCACCTTATACATGTGAATGAGTGTGTGTGTATGAACATACACGCATGTGTGCTTGCGTGCATGAGTGTTTGTGTATGTGGGTGCCTGCATGTGTGTGTGCGTGCACGTGTGTATGCAGTTTTTGTGTATGTGGTGTATGTGGGTGTATGCATGCACCCGCGTGTGTGTGTGTGTGTGTGTGTGTGTGTGTGTGTGTGTGTGTGTGTGTGTGTGTGTGTGTGCATGCATATGCATGTGTGTGTGTGTGTATGTGTGCGTGCACACACAAGCTTCTGTGTATTATAAATGTGTCTGTACACATTTGTGTATATGCAAGCAGCATAAACATTGTGTGTATATGAGTGTGTGCAATAAAATTACATGTGTTCTTATGATCAAGTTTTCCTTATTTTGCATTCAGTTTTATAGTAGTACTTTTACTTCTAGAAATGTAATACATTTATTATAGAGTAAACCCGTCTGATGTCTTAATGGTTGGTGATGTGCCTTGTGTGTTGGCTAAGCGTCTGTGTGCTTGTCATCTTTTCGCTTTCTTTCCCCACCGCTGACCAGCACCAATGCTTGCAGCACTGGAAAAAGGGGAGTAGAATGTGTCAGTCTTTCCCTGTCAGTATATAGCCTGTCCACCAGCAAGCCCTATGTAGTGCCTCCTTGCAGTGACACATTGTCAGCTGGGACCTTACGGATTCAGGATAAACTACAAGGGACTTGGAGGAAGTCTGCCCCAGACATGCGGCATGCAAGCCCATCGGCATGTGGATACGCCCTGGTGCCAACGAACCAGACTCCCAGCTATGGGTCAAATAGCCCTACTGCCTTGTGGACATTTCGGGAGAGACAAAAGCAAAGGGAGTACACCCTGAAAGAAAATCAGGAGTGGAGCCCCTAAGGTGGTTGGTTGACACAACATGACACCTTCTGGCAACTCCTGCAGCTGTGCTGGCACCATACTGGCTTGTCCTTTCCATTTGATTCTGCCAGTAAGGCAGAGAGGGGGATTCTGGCAATTGGGCACCACCCCAGGATCTCCATACACTTCACCCAGGCGTGTGCCCTGGAGAGGTCACTCCAGTGCCGCTAACCCAGCAACAGAGAGACAGCAGGAGACAGCAGTCATGGGTTATAAGCCCAGAATGTATTATTGTAAACTTGCATGCTACAAGTTGTCTCTGAAGGTGAGAGGGACCAACGCGTCCCACTAGTCAGCTACCGCCCACCTCAAGTTGGGCAGCCCTCAGCCTATAAGGTGCTGACTCACCACAGTCTGCCTGCTTCAATGGGTGCTTGGATCTAAGAGTAAAAGACCGAAAAGCAGACTTTAAACCCAGGTCCAAGCAAAGAAGGTAGAAGAAATTAAAATCACCAGCATGGGGCTGGCAACCTGTAGTGTCAGAACAATGTGTACTGGCCTTTCTGATGACCTCCGGCAAGTTGAGGATGCCAGAAAAATAGCCATCATAACCATGAGCTGATGAGGTTCAACACTGACATAGCTGTGCTGCTAGAGACAAGACTCCCTTCCAACATTTGCCTCAGGGACATGTTCTTTTTTTGCAAGGACTGGAGCCAGAGAAACACCGACTGTATGGCATCGTATTTGCAGTGTGAAACTCTCCTGTACTCAGTTGAACTACCTTCAAAGGGACAGCATGAATCCTCTCTCTCTGGCTCACAACCTCTTCTGGACCAACAAACGTCCATAGCGTCCACAATCTGCTCTACAGCAGGGGCTAAGGATGAGTTCTGTGAAGAGTTGGAAGCCAAGATCAGAGAGGTACCTGCAAAGGAAGACCTGTTCTTGCTTGTTGCAGACCACAGCTCCTGGCCTCGCTGCATTGGCTGCTTTGGCATCAGCAAGCTCAATGAGAATGGACAGCTGCTACTTGAGCTTTGCTCCTAATGCAATCTCTTATTACAAGCACCTTCATCCCCACCAAACCACACCACAGAGTGTCCTGGAGGAACCCCAGAAAATTGGAATCAGCTGGGCTTCATGATCGAAGACCTTTGCTCATCCACATGCTCATCACTCTAAGCTACCACAGTGCTGACTGCATCACTGACCAATCCCAGGTAGGCAGCAAGGTGCAACTTCGGCCCAAGCATTTCAACCGCTACAAGCAGCAGGGACGTCCTCAAATCAACACAACCATGACATCAGTGCCTGAAAAGTGCGAAGGCTTCACCAGAGCCATTGATACGGCCCTAAAGGATTGCCCGACAGACAGCATCTCAACACAATGCAACCATGTCTGCGATGCCACCCACCAGTCCACCTTAGATACCTTTGGGAACAGAGTGAGTTAGAATGAAGCCTGGTTTGAAGCGGGAATCGTGGAGATGGAGCTTGCCATTGCTTCTAAGCAAACCACACTCCTCAATCACAAGTGAGAACCCTCTCCAAAGACACTCTGAAAAGCTGGCAACAACACCCAGCGGATCGCTTGTAAATGCTCCAATGAGTACTGGCTGAACATTTGCCAGGGCATCCAGATCTCTGCTGACTGCGGAAGATCTCCGCTGACTGCAGCAACATCTGCGCCATGTGCAAGGGCATTAAGAAGCATTTGGCCCTTGCACCATCAAGGTCAATCCTTTAAAGTGTACCTTGGGGGATGCGATCACCAACTGCAGCTAAAAGCTGGAGAGATGGGCGTAGCACTACCAAGAGCTCTATTCCAGGGAGAACTCAGTCACCACATAGCCAACAAGAACACACCCCCCCAACCCCACCCACCGTGGCAGAGCTTCATTCTCCACCCACCATTTAGGAACTCAGTAAGGCCATTTGAACCACTAGCCTGTGGTAAAGCTCCTGGTGGTGATGGCATTCCGCCAGAAGTCATCAAAGCCAACAAGGAGAGTTCTCTCCTCAGTCAACTCCATGAGCTTCTGCTGCAGTGTTGGGAGGAAGGGATTGTACCCCAGGACATGCGTGATACAAACATCATCACGCTATACAAGAACAAAGGTGGCCACAGTGATTGCAACAACTATCGCATAATATTCCTCCTCAGCATAGTTGGCAATGCCTTTGCCTGCATTGTCCTCAACAGGCTGCAGCTACTTGCCAGTTGTGTGTACCCAGAGGCAGGGTATGGCTTCAGATCTGCAAGGTTGATGATTGACATGATATCCTCCTTGAGGCAGCTAAAAGAGAAGTGCCGCAAGCAGAAATGACTCTCGTTCATTGCCTTCATCGACTAACCAAGGCGTTCAACTTGGTCAGTAGGACAAGCCTCTTCACCCTACTACATTGAATTGGATGTCCCCCCAAGCTCCTGAAGATGATCATTTCCTTCCATGAGAACATGAATGGTTCTGTCCAGTACAACAGTTCACTTTCGGACACCTTCCAATCAAGAGCAATGTCAAACAATGGTGTGTACTCGCTCTGACACTCTATGGCGTCTATTTTCCCTGGGCATCTTCCTCCTCACAAGGAGTGACAGAAGCCTCTTCAAACTGGTATGCCTCCAAGCAAACACAACGTTTTGGAAAATCCTCATCAGGGAGATGTTATTTGCAGATGATGCTGCCCACACTGAAGAGGTGCTACAACAGCTCTTCACCTGCTTTGCTGATGCCTGCACCAAGTTCAGCCTCACAGTCGGTTAAAGAAGACAAACGTCACAGGCAAAATGTCAGCAGCCCTCCCTGCAGCTTCATTGGCGATCACACCCTTAAGAGGTCGACGACTTTACTTACCTGGGCTGCATCTCCAGCAACCTGTTTTTGAACGGTGAGCTGAACATGCCCATTGGCAAGACAGCAACAACAATGGCCCCATCTAGAGAGAGATTCGGGGACAACACCATGCTAACATCAAACACCAAGAAAAAGTGTACCAAGCCTGTGTGCTGAGCACTCTTCTATATGGAAGCGAAGCATGGACCCTCTACTCTTTACAAGAACACAGACTGAACGCCTTCCACTTGTGTGCTGCCTCAGAGGACTCTGGGCATCACTTGGCAGGACCGCATCACTAACAAGGATGTCCTGATCCAGGCAGGGATGCCTAGCATGTACACCATGCTGACACAGAAACGCCTGCGCTGGCTTGGCCATGTTAGCCCGCATGGATGATGGTTGCATCCCATAGGACATGATATACAGCGAGCTGGCTACAGGCTTCAGACCCAGAGGATGGCCCACTCTAAGCTAGGAGGATGTATGCATTTGACCTGAGGGCAGGCAGCCTCAACCCAACAGACCTGGAGACAACAGCTTAACACCAGGTCAGCTGGTGGTTCATCATCAGGGCCAGCATCAAGCAAGCAGAGCAGAGGAGAAGCCAGAGGAGAACAGAGGCCGCAGCGTGTAAAAAATTAACAGAGGCCGAGACTTCACCAACAGAATGCAACAGAGTCAAAAGATTATCGTCGACCTCCACAACTGACTGATCCAGTCACATCATTGTCTCGTGAGACAGATGGATGCCAGAAAACACTTACCCAGAAATACACTAATTGAACCTACTTTGGTATATCAATCACACTGTGCACTGAAAGTAGCTGTGGTTTGTCGGCAGGGCATCATGGGCCAACGCTTTGGCATGCATCGACCTCTTGTTGTGGGGATACCAGTCGCAGAGTTTGAGCTGTTATTGGCAGAGGCTAAATCCCTCGATTTGCCAGACATTCCCGTCATTGAAAAATGGTACCAGAGAGAGACAATGACAATGCTCTACCCCCAGTGTATGTTCTGCAAGTAAGTAAACTTTCTTTATAAAAATTATGCTTACATGTTTATGATCCTGAATTCAGTTGAAACTACATGTTTGAGTTTTCTCAAGAGTGTTGAAGGAAGCCTTTTTTTTTTTTGTGAAAGTAGCTTCAGTTTTGTCAAACAAGTACTATAAAGTTTCAGTCTGCAGCCTGCCAGTTTGGCACAGTTGTTAGTGTCATTATTGAGGACAAGTAGTTCATGCATGGGTTTGAATTCCATCAGAGGCCTTTCATCAAAGGATTTTTCATCCCTTGAAGGCTGCTACCCAGTATTTTTTTTGGTTTTTTTACAGCAGTCTTCTGGCAAATTATTGAACATGGAATTAGGGATATTGCTTTCCGTTCACATCATATATGTATATTGCTGTCTTGGTTGATATGGATAAGCTTGCTTTCAGTGAAATGTTTTATTTGTGTATCTAAATATGTTGACATCGCAGAGATGTCCATATGTCAGAGAGGGAGGGGAGAGAGAGAGAGGGAGGGAGGGAAGGAGAGAGATTAAACAAGTGAGAAGGGAGGACGAAACTGAATCAGTCAGAGCTGTGTTCCGCATTCCTTTCCAGCCAATACGATCCTATTATCACCACTATGGGGACATGACACCCGGGCAAAGAAGAGCAGCGTCAAAAGGACCTGGAGGGATGGAAAGACACAGACAGGCGTCTTCACTCCGTTCTCCAGGCAGCTGCTAATTCAGCATACAAGACAAAGAAGATCTCGGAGATGTCCTGGAGGAAGTACTTCATGTCTGGTATATGCAATGAGCCTTTTCACAGGAAATTTGTTCATGGTAGTACTTAACTCCCCTTCAATTATGATAGCTTGAATGCTGCGTAGGCAATCCATCATCCAGGTTCTTTTTCAGCAGCTTTCTGTGAGGTTGGTGCCCCACCTTCTTTGTCCTGTTGTTGGCATTAAGCCCACACAATTGGTTCCAGCTTTTCTGTATTAGATGGTACCAGTCATTTTTTTCATATGTGAAATATATGCATGTTTCTGATTGTAAATCAAAGATAATATGGAAATTAAGGTACATGCAAAATTTGAGTTCAATATCGCAAATAGTTTCTGAGATATGGTCGTTTGAATATTTATGTTTGTTGTTAACATAATTAATGCAGTCTGAACCTGTTATAAGTCATGCTGTGAGTCCAAAGTGAATATCAAGAGTGCTTTCTAGAGGTTTGAAATTTATCTTTAGGACAATGACAATCAGAAAAATACAAATCATTGAGTAAAATTCAAACAATCAAAATTTTAGTCCCCAGCAAAACCCAGAAAAAAATCATGATATTGCTCATAAAACGAGCGGAAAAAAAAAAAAAAAAATACCGCCTAACTAAAGTCAAAATAATCCACCAGTTTTCCCCAAAACTATTTGGGATCCATAACTTATTACTTAGATTAGGTCAATTTTTTCTGGAGGCTACAGTTTGAGAACAACAAAAATATAGGCTTCCAAAGTGTCCTTACCATGGCAGTTTGAGATCTAAAGTAGACACAGAGTTGAACATAAATCCTGATTCAGGCATATATCTCCACTCGTATTTAACATAGAGAGATGGTTCACGTATCAAAATGTTTGTCTCCTCAAGACTAAGACACGGGTTAAAAATGCTACTGCATTTGAAGCACTGATTTCATATTACAACTTGATACCCACCCCCACCCCCCTGAACCCCCCCAAATTTCTGATGTCCTCTGCCCCACCCGTTCTTTTTGAAATCCCTTCTCCATCTTCGTTCTGCAAGCACAAAGGTAAGTGTATTCTCCTCATTTCAGGTAAAGGAGGACTCTATCATCTATAACAAAGAAAGCACATAAGGAAGACATAACCCAGACTACCTTCACATCAGTGTCTCTTGGGCTGTGATAACGCTTTTTTTTTTTTTTTTTTTTTTTTTTTAGGTTGCTGGCATTTCTAGCAAAAACAGTGCACATTTTCAATTTCCTAGACAACCATCCAGCCAATTTTTCAGTTTTTTCTTTCTCTTTTATGAGATCTGAGTTGACTTTTTCTGATGTTGCCTTCAGGTAATCCATTTCTTTCTTCTGAGAGTAAATCACTGATTTCAGTGCCTGACTTTCCACAAGAAATTACTCCTTCTCTCCAACAAGTTCTCTGATTTGGCTCTGAACCTTTTGATTCTCCTCTTTCAATCTTTGGAGATCTTTTTTTCATGTGAAACGCTGGCATTTATCAGCCCCATCAGTAGCACAAACACTTTCTTGGACATCAGTTCTTTTCATCATCAACAGTTTGGCCTTCTTCTTGTGCTCAGAACAAAATCACAGAATGTCTGCTCCAGAATGGAGAAATGTGATTGCCCACCGTCTTTCTGTTCCTCTCTGTGCTGCTTTATCAAAGCATCCACTTTCTTCTTCATCTGCTTGGAAGACAACTAGAATTCCTTGAGCTAAGGGAGAGTTTTTGTTATCCATTCTTAAAAGGCTGTGTCCTTAAAACTGTTCAGTTTCCTGTACTGTTCCAGTTCTACTACTTGCCCATTTACACAGAGCAGCTAAGAGGAGCAATTGACTTGTATTTCAGTAATATGTCCACAGTAACTCCAGAGACCCTACAGTAGTCACCTTTGACGTGGTCTGTCAGCATATATCCAAAAGCCCTTGCACTTTATCTGTCGCAATGTGTGTTGCCTCCTGCTGAACACGACTGATGACTGAACTGAGCAATGGTACTCCCTCTCCAAACTGCAGACCTAGCATGCTAGATGCAGATGTGGGGCAGATTTTCCCAAGGCACACCATGTTGTTTTTTAAGAAGACCCAGCTGCAGGAATACTCTGTTGGTGGGCTTCAGCTCTGGGAGTTTCAGGGGCCGTTCTCTTCCAGATGGAACCAAATTGGATTCAGTCCTTCGCAGATCATCACCCTCTGGGAAAAATAAATAATAGATAAATATTATTTTCAGAAAGCTTTGGTTTTCTGTTACGTTTTATGACTGTGCAGTGATAATTCTTTTGGCTAATATTATCCGGCAATTTCTGCTAAAATGCATGTAATTTTGCCATTACTTTGCTTTGTAAATCAATGATTCCCTTTATTATTTCATTTCAGTAGCATGTTGCACACTTGTAGGCATTCTTTAATTTTTAGAAAAAAATATGTGTATGACATCACAGTATTTGAGTAACCGTGTTTTTTTTTTTTTTCTTAAAGAATTTCCTTGTTAAAAAATTAAATCTTCTGACTAAATATTATGAAGGAATTGCTGCTCGAATGTATATAACTTTGCCATTACTTTGCTTTGTAAATGATTTCCTTTGTCATACTTATTCCAGTAGTGTGTTGCATACTTGTAGGCATTCTTTACAAAAAAAGGGTCTATCTGACATCAAAGTAGTTGAGTAATCATGGTTTTTTTTCCTAGCTTAATTTCTTTATAAATAAATTGTTTTTTTTTCTTGTTTTGGGTACGAGTGGGGAAGTGAATTTATGAAGACCAAACTTGTAAGCATGTGCATGCACACACACACACACACACACACACACACACACACACACACACACACACACACACACACACACACACAAAGGCTTATAAGGCCATGGTCTCTCAATCCACTTATGGAATAAAGTTATAAACAGCAAAAAACAAAGGAACACATGATAGTTGAAACGTTTGTGCAAATACAAGTAAATTTATGGGCATGTGTTCATACACACATGGAAGCACACTGACACTGAGATTGACACTTTGAGATCAAAAGATGATGGCGTGTTCTTTTCTTGATTTTCATCTACAATGTTTTCTTAAAGAAAAAACTTCAGAAACAACATTGTACGTCAGAAATAAAAACTATGTTACATGAACATCTTTCAGACTAAATTAGTGCAATATCTTGGTGCAAGTTTGTGATGTTTTTCTGTCATTTTTCAAGAAATTCATGCACCGTACTGACCTAGTTTCAAAGTTCCTGTTCCCAGTGAAGAAATAGGCATGTGTGGTCAAGCATGATCTATAAAATTCTTTTTTTTTCCCATCGATCAGAACAAAAATATCAATGATTTTCATTAATAAATATATATTCTCTGCAAGTACTTATACAAATAGTGGTCAGGTGATTGGAAAACATCATAGATTTCTTCATTGTTTGAGGCCATTGGAAGCACTGTCGTTTATCAGTTTCGTCTGCTATCGTGACTTGCATGTGACAGACACCGGTCAACGGTTAGTCTATGTAAATGAGGGGCGCGCTTTCCAGGCAAAACCATGTGATAAACCAAGCATACATTCTTGTTGTAAAAAAAAAAAGAGAGCTTTCTAAAGGTGTTAGGGGATTTTTTAAATGACCAGTGGGAGCGTTTTTTGTATGTCTCCAAAAATTGATGATTTTTTTAAAACTCATATTTTCACATCTGGATGGAAATTGATAAATTTTCTGCATACACTGTTGGATAGCTCTTAGTTTTGTCTTTCCAACGGTGTGTGTGCAATACATAGATGTGGTACTCTTGGAGGTTGTGAAGTGAGCTGAAAGAGACACGCTGTGTTTCAGATCATGTGCCAGACTCGATCTATTATGGTTCCAGTACAAAAGCAAAGCAGTTAGGGAGTTTATGATGATGAACATGTTACTCCAGTCTGGAACAACAGCGGCAGCACATTGCGCCCTACGTCTTACCAGTGTATATGAATTAGCATTGTGCTGAAGATGCCTGGTTAGATAAGTGAAAGGCTGAATATTAGGCTAGGAAAAAAAGCACACTTACTCCAAAATTAAAGGCTGAATATAAGGCTAAGAAAAAAATCATGATTATTCCAAACTTTATTTGAGATTTATAGATGATAAGGTAGTAAATCACTAGTTTTTCGCAAATGGATTGTCATACATCTCTCTCTCTCTCTCTCTCTCTCTCTCTCTCTCTCTCTCTCTCTCTCTCTCTCACACACACACACACACACACACACATACACACACACACACACACACCACACACACACACACACACACACACACACACACTATCACTCAACACACACTCTCTCTCTCACGCATAGACACTCGGTCACTTTCTAGAATCAACAGATGGGGCAAGGTGAGAACTTTAATCATTGTTCTTCCATGTTCCAGTGACAGACCATGAGATGATCAATGGCATAGTACAAGCACCTAACCCTGACAGGCATACCTTGTTCTTCACGCGAGAACTGACAGGCTTGACACAAGAGGCTTTGGCCATAAAATGGCAGAAAAGCACATTGACATTGTGGAGAAAAATGGAAAGGTAAGTCTTCCTGTAGCTTTTTTTTTTTGTGAAACATAACATTATTTACATGACTTGATTTGATCCATGATACATGTACATGTAAATGTGTTAACTTTTTGCTACAGTAGGACCTCTTAATAATGACACCAGAAAGGCTGAAAAAAGGATCTTAAATGAGAAGTAGTCGTAATTGGAAAAGGGGATGTGGTTGGAAGCAGTGAAGAGAGAGGGGGGGTGAGAGGTAAATTTGGAGAGAGGTAAATTTATCATAGACAGAGACAAAAGTGATCCAGAAGAAAAAAGTCTTCAAACGGAGGTAACCATCGTAGGAGGGTATCTTTCTTTGGCGACGTCGCTGGATTGTCCTGATTTGTCTCAGGATGATTTGTCATATAAATGGTGATTTTGTGAAATGAAATAATCTATGGCAAATATCATCTTCGCTTGCATTTAAAAGTTCTTAATTGATAACTTCATTGATAAAGAGTTTGATTGTAACTTTCAAGAATGCTCTTTGATGGAGGCAGTTGCATTGAATTATATCTTTTCCCTAGAATTTAAACACAGATTTCAGCAATTAACACGGCTTAGGATCGTCTTCTTAAAAAGAATTTAGGTGTCTTTAAAATGCTTTGAAAAAGAAACAAAAAAAAATGACCATCTTACCAGCCGCCGTGGCGAAGTGGAGGTCGTGGGTCGAATCCCCAACTGTCAGGGTGGGTTTTTCAGAGTCATGTGGGTTTTTGCCCTGACCGGCTCCTACCCAGAGTTGAGTTTGCTGCGGGCTCAGTTGGGAAGACTGGGACCACACAGTCGAGTTTCATCCACTAAATGGATGCGTTTCTGAGAGTGTTGCTCAAAATTTCCTGACCAACACTGCAGGTGCCTGTATTCTCTCGGGCCTGGTTGACGCCGGGATATATTATGAAAGGAAGCGTAGAGTACAGCCCTGTCATGTAGTCTCAGACCGAAATGGAAATCCGTAGCATCATCTTAATCATCCCCATTCATCGATCAGCATAAAAAAAAAAATGTCTCAAGTTCTGTGGCCCTTCATGCCCTGCTCCCATGGTGACCTCAATTTCGATGTCCTCTTCACGTCTGTGGTCTTGGTTTGGTTCCGTCGGGGTCACTGGTATCGGCGAGTCCATGGGGGCTGTCATTGGACGGACGTGGTGGCGCCCTCTCGGAGGGAGAGCTCACTTACGCCGGCTCCGCGACTAAGCAATCATTGTCGTCAGTAGGGGGCTTAGTAGGTGGTGTCCTGCGTATGTTAGATCAGAACAGGCGCCACTGAACCCACGAAGTGACTCGGCAGCAGCAGTGAGTGTCTCCTCCGTGGGTTGCCCCTTGACGACTTGACATTGACTGCTCTCTGTGGATTGCTGGCGCCGGGGCTGCAGCTGGGCCGACCGGGCTGGCTGTGTGGACGGGGTGTCGAGGTGAGCGGCGTGGGTGCACTGCCTCTGAAGTCACGCAGAGGTTGGGACAGCAAAAAAAAAAAAAAAAAAAAAAAAAAAAAGAAATGACCATCTTCCTTATTTTAGTTTCACTCTGGTTGGATTATGCCACAAGTGTTTTAAAAGCCACATTCAGTTTGACTGGTGACTATGGCTGATGGACATCTGGCGATTTTGTCTGCAAAGACATTTTCAAGTATAACACGTGACAGCAGTGATATTCAAAAAATTACAAAAAGCAGGTGTCTTTTTTTGTCTTTTTTTTCATATATGTCTATCTGGGCTGCCAGTCACTTTTCAAACAAAGATTGAGGTGCAGCTGTTCTTCAATATTTTTGAAAACTAGTCATGCTGCATATTCCCCTTTAGGTGGAACAACCCGGTCAGCTCTCAGTCGACAACAAACGGGCAGTTCTGACTGTACATATGAAGACAGTTTTATGAAAGAATAGCCTGCCAGCTTAGTGGTTGTCAACAAAGACATCTGTAGGATATCCCTATTTTCCTTGTGTAAACAGCAGAATCAGAATTAGAATTTTACAGTAACCATTTTCTTGTTTGTTTGCTGTTAAACTGACGATGGAGTAAAAAAGATCAACTTTTTAATACTGATATCAGTGCAGTACTGATAAATAACTCGATTCTTTCATTTAATGGCAAAATATTTTTTTCTTCACCAGCTGCATGGGGATAAGGACACTGAGGCCATGATCACTGACCTGATTGGGAAGGTCAAGAAAAAACTGGCCAAGGGTAACATCGTCTCACTCTCCACCACTCCATGGCAAGAAGGTGGAATAGACCTTGGGAGATTCACGGAACACCATGAGTACATCTCTCAGTTCTGCAGTAATTTCCTTAGGAAAGTGGCATCCCTCGTTAATGAAGGTCTTGACCAACGTGAAGCCAAAGTTAGACAACGTGAATGGTACACTCTGTTCAACGAAGTGGTGCATCACTTGCGCTTTTGCAACAGCAAGTGTGAATCCTTCTGTGGGCAGGACGAGGTGCTAATGAAAGCCAAGAAGTACATTCTGGACAGTTCAGCCCGAAAGCCTTTTGTCATCCACGCTCCCTCAGGGGCTGGGAAGACTTCTGTGATGGCTATGATCATGAAGAGTCTCAAGAGTTGGCTGCCAAATGGTTACATTGGCATCATTCGATTTCTGGGCACCTCTCCACACAGCATTGATGTCGAAAATATTCTTTTTGATGTGTGCGGTCAGCTTGCTGACAGTACGAACATGCTCATGGAGAGAATCAACTACACCACATGGAAAGGGCTGAAAACCTATGCCCCACGTTTCTTGAGAAGAGCTTCCTCTAAGCTAAAAAAGCCTGCATCATCATTCTCCTGGACTCCCTGGACCAGATGTCACCCGGCAATGATGCTTACTCCATGAACTGGCTGCCCATCAACCTGCCCCAGAATATCAAGATTATTGTCTCAACACTTCCCTGAAGAAAATGGAATCTTACAAAACCTGAAAGAGATTTTGCCAGACCCAGGGTGTTACTGTGCTGTGCCTCTTTTACCACAAGCAACAGGTCAGGAAATTGTGCAGAAATATCTGAAACTGAGAAATCGCAAGATCACAGAAGAACAGCTAAGTGTTGTCCTGAAATCTTTTACAGCCAGTCCCAGTCCTCTGTATCTGAAGTTGCTGATGGATAACGCTATCAGGTATCAGTCCTCCTTCTCCCCTGACCCTGCATCCATTCCGGGATCCATTCGTCTGGCTATCAATGCTTTGTATGATGAATTGGAAGTCAAGTTTGGGCGTCAGTTGATTCAGAGTGCTCTGGGGCTACTCACAGTGGGTCTGAATGGTTTGTCAGATGTCGAACTTGAGGATGCACTATCATGCTGTGATCAAGCTTTGGATGAAGTCTACAAATCATGACCCACCAGTGCCGGGCATCGTGCGGATTCCACCAGTGCTTTGGGCTCGGATCCGTTATGATCTTCGAGAATACCTGGTTGAGCGGTTGTCTCAGGGTAAGACAACATTATACTGTATCATCGACAGTTCATTGAGACAGCCACGGAACGGTATGCATCAGGCAAGGATGGAGCTGCTTTTCATGCTGTGTTGTATCTCATGTTCAGTGCTGAAGATGGGGTCAAGAAGAACATCACTCTCAATAACAGAAAGGGGTTGTTTGTGAAAGATGCAGAGACAGACAGACAACTCCTCAGCCACTGAACATAAGCAATATCAGAAAACTTGAATGCGTGACATATCACTTGATGCACATGGGAAATCTGTTGTCTGTGGATGAGGCCAAAAGATCTGTCTTCATCAACTTCAACTTCCTCAGCACAAAGCTGTTGGCTCTGGGAGTGGACAAGGTCTTTGGAGACCTGGATGACTTTCTCAGCATTCACCTTGATGAGGAGCTGCTTGTCCTTAAGCAGTTCATGGAATCTCAGAGGAGCTCACTTCTCAATCCTCACAGTTTTGCCTTTAGCCTCATTGCCTGCCTGTCCCCTTCTCCATCATTCAAGCATCTTCAGGAGCTGCAGACTCAAGCAGAAGAATTTCTTGGTAGTAGTGACAAGGCACAACTGATTCCACGCCTTCCGTGTTTAGCACCTCGACCTGGGGACCCCAGTCTGCTGTTGAGTGGTTTCTCTCATGTTGTTGATCAAAGTGCAGGCTCCATTCTTTTGAAGAGAGAGTCTGAGGATGAAGACAGTAGCAGCTTTGCAATTGTCAACATTGCTGGTTCTGAGGTGATAGATGTTGTTCTGGAACCCAATGTCGCTCACATAAAGCTGACTGCTGGTGGTCAGGGGTACGTATGGGTGTCTGCTGGAAATCTGAAGTGCAAGAAAAACACATCGGGAAAAGAATTTTCAAAAGACATGGCCAGTCTCTTCAAGGAAAGCAAGGTGGTGCCCAAAAGATCTGAGGGCATGAAACTTGGTGTCGGTGCTGATGGGACAGACATCAGCTTGTTCACTGGAAATCAGGCAGTTGTAGTGAGTAAGGATCTGAACAGTTCAAGATTGGTTTCTGTGGGCAACACTGAAAATCATGTCATTCAGTCCATCATTCCATGTTGTATGGATTCGAACTGTGTCATTGGTTCTGGAGATATCTCAGATCACCAAAGCTTTGTAGCTTTGTGGAATTCTGGAGCAGGAAAACCTGCAGTCGTGGAGTTCAAAGGATCTCTCACTCACTGTCTGATGTCAGTCACTGCTGAGGAGCAGTTTGTTGTAGGTGTCCTGCAGTCCAACAGTGATTCTTTCAGCATGGTGATCCTTCAGATACAGCCTTTTGTGGAGATGCCTTCAGTGCCTTGTGGGAATGTTTCTCAACTGAGGATCTCAAGTTCGGAACAGGTGGTGGCCATTCTGAGCGACAAGAGGGACATTCAGTTTATTGATGTCACCCAAAGCACCAGGCTGGAAACCATTTCCCATAAAATGGGTGTGTCAGATTTTGACGTTGTCTGGGAAGAAGATCGTGTTGTGCTGTCAGACCAGGAAGGACACATAAGCATCTACACCAGAAGTGGAAACGTTCTCAGTAGTTATGTAGGACATTCTCTGGGCATATCTTATCTCAGGTGCATTGGAGAAGCCATCACTGTTCTCACCTGTTCAGGGCTTGTCAAAGTCTGGGACGCTGCCGCAGTCTCCACTCTTCTGGCATCATCATCATCATCATCTGATCCGGTCCATCAGGTGATGGTCGTCAGCATCCAGGTGACTCTAATTCCCTGAACTCCCTGACAAATGTCAGCAGCATCATGTTTGACGAGACTGGCCAGGAGCTGGTCACTTTTGCCACTGATGGGAACGTTACAGTCTGGGCGATGGGTTCCCTTGAAAAGCTCAGGTCATTCTCTGTAGGCATAACAGGACATGTTGTACGGTCTGTGGCATTCTCACAGTGTGTTGTTCTTGATCAGGACAAGAAATCATTCCGAGTAATGCGGTTGGATAATGGCAAGACAGTGTGTGACGACGTCATTCCACACGATGTGCTGTGTTTCACCCTGACTTCAAACAGACAGTCCATCTTGATGCTGAGTGAGCAGCCACATCTGGTCCTTCAAAGGCTGGATCTGGATGGGAAATCAGGACATCTGACGAAGACCTTGACTATCCAGCTTGGATTCAATTACGTCAGTATTGACATGGTAATCTCCACTTCAGAGCGCTATGTAGCCCTGCAGGTGAGGTTGCAACTCTTGAATACTGAAGATATATATCATGTACTGATTTTATAAATGTGGAGGAAAAGTTTGAAAGGTTTGTGTAAATGAAAAAAAAGAAAAGATTAAAGGGCATGAAAATGTACCAAAATCATAGCAAGGGGTCCATGTAAGTGCATAATTTGGTTTTGGTGAAATTGGTTAAATGTGTTATTAGATGTTTGGATTTATGTTGGAGAATCCTTTTCCTTGAAAATATTTATATGCTGAGTGTGAGGAAGGATATTTTCATTTTTACCAATTTATGAATTGGCTACGTCTGACTTGGAGGCTACATATTTTGTTAATTCAGCTTGTGAGTTTGGGAGTTGCATCTGACGTTGAGATTAATATTAATAAGTTCATTCAGTCAATGGATGATAGCATGTTAGCTTACTTTGATGGTAAATATTGATAAACTTAATCGGCCAGTTAATGAGTTAATGACATTTAACATTTTGAACAGTCAGTGTCCAGGTTTGTAGTTCTGGCGAGACATATTCTGCATTCAAAAAAAAATTTGAAGACACAAAATGTCATTTGTTAGAACAGAAAAACTCTCAATATTTCAGTCAGGACGATGTTTTAAATCCTGACAGCTTGGGTGGAGGGTTTGAAAACCACTTCATTTTGTTTGAGAGATAATCCTGTTTAAGTATTTTTAGATTTTATTACAGCCTAGCCTGTTCATGAAATTTCCGGAATTGTTTTCACAAAGTTCAACAAAAGTTGCTGTATGACAATTATGTTTGTTATCCACAACCATAAATTGTACAAAGCTGCACTTCTGGTGACGAATATTAAATTGGCCCCTTTTCCTGTTTTTATTTTTAAAAAAACATACCCAGATCATAAATCAGAGTAATCAGATGTAATTGAAGATGACAGTATACTCACTCACTCTCTCTCTCACACACACACACACATTCACACACACACACACACACACACACACACACACACACACACACACACACACACACACACACACACACACACACACACACACAAGCAGTTTTCCTTAATTAGAGAAAGGAAGAAACTGTGAAAAAACCCCAGATCACAAAACCTGTGACTGAACAAAGATAATTAATGTCCATTGAAACAAGAAACAAGTTAGTAAATGTTCAAGAAACAAGTTAGTAAAGGTTGGCATCTAACTGAACCAGTTTGAAATGGATTCAGGTGAAAATCTCGGAAGCAGACTACAACGCTGTGGCGGCCATGTGGAAAAGGGTAAAAACCTTCCCCCTCAGCGCCACCGTTACCGCTTTGCTGCTGTGGACCTGACAGGGCCAAGCAGCTTGGCTTTGCAGTGCTTCCGGCCCCTCACAAAGATTCCACACCTGGGAGTGAGGTTAGCTCTGTGGGATTTATGAATGAATGAATGAATGTGTGTGTGTGTGTGTGTGTGTGTGTGTGTGTGTGTGTGTGTGTGTGTGTGTGTTTAGGAGAGCACTAGATGACATCTATACTTTTTGATTAGATATATTCTTAAAGTTTCTACTTCCCTTTGTCTGTGCGCATGGAACATTGAGCATACGTTTGCTTTCCTTTAGAATCCTACATAGTATCTTGCAAACAAAGTCAGTGGTTATTTTGATGTGTTTTAGTGTGGGAGTGTGTGTAATAAGGTAGGTTCATAAAGCTTTAGCTTCCCTTGCCACTGTACATGGTACGTTAATCATTAGTTTGTTTTATTTCAAAATCTTACATACTATCTTGGGAACAAATCTTTGATGGTATTGATGTGTTTTAGTGTGAAAGTGTGTGCGAGTGAAATAAATACATGAAGCTGTGGGTCGTTTTGGGCCGGAAAGAGTTTGGTGTGAATGGGTTCAGCAGCAGAAAAAGAAATGCATAGGTGATTGTGATTTGCTGTTTTCAGCATCCAGCCCTACAGTGGCAACACGATGCTCCTGAACACTCGCCGATGGAGCATCTTCTGGGACATCCCCACAGGCAAGTGTGATCAGCGGCTGTCCAGATCATTGCGCAAAACCATGTTCTATCGTCCAGATTGGGTTAGGGCGGCAGCGGGAGCCAACATCAGCATGGCACCATCGCTGGAGGAGATCTCTTGGCTGTGGGATCGGAGGATGGCTACATGTTTGTGTACGAGTACGAGACCGGTCTGCCGGTGGGATTGAAAGCACCGGCTTCCAAACACCAAGCCCCTGTAAGTGTGTAGGAGATCCGTGCATGTATGGGAGAGAGGATGGGAGAGATGGAGAGAAAAAGTGAATATGCCAGTTTCTTGCCTTTTATCATATTCAATTAAGTGCTTTGATATTTGTGGTGATTTTATTTTCATGGAAAGAAACATAAACAACAATTCATTTTTCGGTATTGGGGAATACTAGTATTCTGGAAGGAACAAATAAGAACAATCACAAATATCTGCTTTTAGCATTTTAATGTGAAATGTAGTATAATAAGGTGTAAGGAAAAAGACACAAAGAGACCAGGTTTTCTGCCAGTGTTAGGTTGCGTTGGTGGTTTATTTATCTTTGTCTTACTCCTAGTCTTCTCCTGTCCCCTTTCTCTCCCTTACTTGCTGTTCCAACCCAATGCCTCAGCTATCCCATGCCTTTCATTGTAGTTCCACCCTACCCCTCCTCGTCCTGCATGGATCAGATTTTGATCAGGAATTTACCAGATTTGGGTCTGAGAGAGAGAGAGAGAGAGAGAGAGAGAGAGAGAGAGAGTCATGATGATGATGATGATGATGATAATCTTTATTTGTAAGAGTACTTCATAAACAAGTACATGCTTTTTTCATCTGGCCTCTGCCCCAAAAGGGACTATACGTGACTTGCAGACTAAACCTTAAAAGAAATAAACACACAAAAATTCTGAAGTATGTTGAGAAGTTATAATGAGGTTATAATTCTCATTAAAGTCAATGCACATACAAATTTAAAACACAGAGAGAGAGGCAAGTGAGTTTGAAAGAGAGATAAAGAATGAAGTGAGTGAGTGTATGTCTGTGGGTGTGTGTGTGAGAGAGAGAGAGAGAGAGAGAGAGAGAGAGAAAGAGAAATTGTGTGAATCAGGAAGAGAATGAGAAAGATTGATGTGTGTGTGTGTGTGTGTGTGTGTGTGTGTGTGTGTGTGTGTGCGTGTGTGTGTGTGTGAAAGAGAGAGTGTATGTGTGTGAGTGCCTTTTTATGAACAAGTAAGAAAGAGTGCCAGCTTGTACATGTATAAGTGAGAGAGAGAGAGTGCATGTGCAGGTATGACGTATAGACAGAGAGAGAGAGAGAGAGAGAGTGTGAGAACTTTAATTACAGGTAGTTTTGCAGAGTATTAGCATCTCTTTCCACTTCACACCAGAAACATTGCACACAAATGTGAATGAAGATGGAGTGAAAATCACCATGTACTCACAGACATGTGCAGTGATGTTCCTCTCATGACAGGTATCCCACGTGTGCTTCTCTCCTGACAAAACCATCGTCCTGTCTGTATGCCACAACGGTATACTGAAGGTGTGGATGGCCAAGACAGCAAGCCAGGTGGCCTCCATGAAAATAGGGACCAGGGTTCGACACCTGCAGCTGTCCAAAGATGGGCAGTATGTAGTATTGGTCACTGAGGCGGAGAGGTCACGCGTGGCAGTGTTCAAACTACACAAGGGACAAGTTTGAGTTTGAGGACCATGTTGGTGTTGAAACGGCAAATAAGGGAAAACTGACATTGTTGCGTTATTGTTGTTGCTTGAAATATTGTATGTTATGATGAAAAATGGAACACATGCTTTCAAGATCTCTCTCTGTTCCTCTTTCTCTCTGTGTGTGTGTGTGTGTGTGTGTGTGAATAAGTGTGTGTGTGTGTGTGTGTGTGTGTGTGTGCACATGTGCTTGTGTACACGCATGGCTGTCTATGAACATTTATGAACAAAGATATCTTTCTGGAGGGTGAGCACTGTTCGCCAGCAAGGCCGGACACGTTTTGAAAACGGCGGTGTTAATCAACAGCTTTTCTGTTAATTAATCAATGAAAAAAGTGTGATGATGCCGCTGGATTAATAGTGCAACCACTGCCAATCTCCACCAAAGATGTCAGGTAATTTTTGAGCGTAGCAACCGCGATTTCAAGTAAAAATGAAAGACTCGAGTCGAACCGTTACAAGTCAGTATGGCCGGCGGCGGACAACGAAAACGTAAACACAGAAAAGCCAATTCCAACTCTGGATCAAACTCTTCTGGCGCATCGGTGGGAAAGTCAAGTGACCTAAATAATTCAATAATACGCCAAAGAAACAAAAAGTTGTGACAAGCACGCCAACATCAGTGCAAGAGAAGCTGTCAAAGTTTGTTTACGTTTCCGAATCGGCAAATCAAGACATGACTGACAAGGAAGACAACTTACCTCTGTCAACATCCGAGGAGCTCAACGCGGTCTTCTCCCCTGAACACAGTTCGACTCTTCATCAGGGTGCCATTACTAATGAAGACCTTATGAAGAAATTGTGCGCAAATGGCTCTGCCCTCGCGAAACTGTCCACAGTGGTAGAAGAACTGAGGGCCTCCATTCTGCTGCTGCAGAACGAGAACGACAGGCTGAAGAAGGAGGTGGGGGACGCCAAACAGAGGGAAGACTCCTTGAGGGAACAGCTGAGGGAAGCCCGTCACCTTGCCGAGACCGCCGACCGTAGAACGGAGGACTTATCAGCGTACGTCCGTAGGAACAACCTACGTATCTATGGAATGAAAGAAGACCAAAGTGAGACGGCACAACAGTGTGAGGAGAAGGTCCTTGTGTTGATCTCCAGTCAACTCCAGGTTAAAGTAAAACCTGAGGACCTGGAGGCTGTACATCGTGTGGGTGCCCCGTGTCCAACGTTCTGGGGGCGCCACTGGCAGTTCTGGGAACTCGAGTCGGGGCATAATAATACGTTTGTGTGTCCCGACGCGTTCGCGATGCTGTCCTGTATGCCAGGAAGAATCTGAAGGGAAGTGGAGCTGTCATTGTTGGGATCTCACCCCACGTGCGTATTCACTGTTGTGTAGTGTGAAAAGTGACACTGCCTGTCAGCAGGCGTGGACCAAGAATGGGAATGTTTGGGCAAAGACGACAAATGGGAGAGTGGTGCCTGTGAGATCACTCGCTGATTTCAGGCAGCATTCCAGAGAAACACAGCCCGTTAGAACCGGAAGTCCAGTGTGTGTCGTTTGCTTCGACATCCCTCGATCGTCTGCTTCAGGTCCTGACTCAAGGTCAAGGGTTAGTTTGTTCGAGCGTCCTCCTGTTTGTTTGTTTTTTTTTTCCCGGTTGTTCTGTTAATTTTTGCATAAGATTTCATGTCCCAGCTCAATAGCTGGCAGTATGTATTTCACTTTGCATTGTATTCTACTTGGGCTTCAAAATATTGGGAGCACTCTTAGTTTTGTTTGATCACGTGACGTTCAGTGTTTACATCACGTGTGCTGCTACAAATGTCTGCAAGCAGAGAATCCATGCTGGAACTTGTAAAAAGGTGTTGCCATTTCTCTAAACCAATTTCTTATATTAATGTGGGTTGGAGTACTGGCGGTACACCCATGAATGAAATGAATCAAACGAGTAAGTGTTGTTTGTTTTTTTTTTTGTATTCTTGTTTTTGTATTATTTGAATGCGTGTGTGGGAGAGAAAGGTTACGGGGTTGGGAGAAAGGGATTGGGCGTAAGGTAGAAATTGGGTCACTGCAACGTGTGTTTTACGTGGGTCATAAAAAGAAGCTACTCCATATTTTTTATGCTTCGTACTTCAACGTTGAGCAACATACTTGGATAGTCCGTCGGTGTCTGCAAAATTTGTACATGTGGTACTTTTGTCTGGCTTTGATTTTGAATTTGAAACAAGGGGCTGACACTCATTTTACGATTTCACATGATTTCATTTTGGTCGACCTATTATCATGTTTTCTTACTCTCTATTTGCCTCCTTGTTCTGCACAATGGCATCGAATAAAGCATTTAGAATTTGCTCATTCAATTGCAATGGGCTTAACGATTTTTCTAAAAGAAGAGATGTATTCGATTTCCTAAGAAAGACAGAGGCCAACATTTTTTGTCTTCAAGAGACTCACTTGAAGGCAGACATTGAGAGCTATATACAGGCAAGCTGGGGTTATAGGGCTTGGCTTAGTGGTTATGAAACTAACAAAAATGGTGTGGCAATCTTATTTAATAACAATTTTGAGTACAAATTGCACGATGTAATCAAAGATCAGCATGGTTGTTATATTGTGTTGAATATAGAAGCTCTTCAAAAGAAACTTACTTTAGTCAATTTGTATGGCCCTAGCAGTGGCGACAGGCCAGATTTCTTTGGTAGTGTTTTTGATCACATTGATAATATTGGGAATGAACATGTAATTGTTACAGGGGATTGGAACTGCCCTCTAAACGCTGATTTAGATGTTCGTAATTATTCTAGTACTGTAAATCGTCCCAGGACACGGAAAAAGATTCACAGTATTATGACAGAATATAACCTTTTTGATGTGTTTAGGGAAATGTATCCTGACAAAAGAAAATACACATGGAGAAAATTTAACTCAATAAAACAGGCACGATTAGATTATTTTTTAATTAGTGAAGAATTTTTAACTATAGTTAATGATGTATATACTGACCCTGGCTACAGATCAGATCATTCTCTTGTCACCTTAGCTTTGAAAAAAGATGAATTCAAAAGAGATAGGCCCTTTTGGAAATTTAATAATAGCCTTCTAAAAGACAAACAGTATATTTTGGAAATAAAAATCTTATTTCGGAGATTAAGAAACAATATGCGGTGCTTGTATATAACATGGACAATGTAAATAGTATACCAAATGAAAACTTACTTTTTCAAATAGATGATCAGTTATTTTTTGAAACATTATTGCTTGAAATTAGAGGTAAAACAATTTCTTACTCCACACAGGAAAAAGGGTACTGGGTGAACAAGAGTCTGATCTGGAAAAAAAAATAAAAAATCTTGAAAATAATTTACAACAAGAGGACATTCCATATCTAGAAAGTTTAAAACTACAGTTACAAGAAATTAGAGAAATAAAAATCAAGGAATATCAGTGCGCTCACGGATGCGTTGGATCGATCAAGGAGAAAAAGTGACTAAGTACTTTTGTAATTTAGAAAAACCGAAACTATTTAGATAAATCCATACCATTCTTGAAACTGACGACAAAGGTGTTATCTCAGATCAAGACACTATACTTAATGAAGTAAAGCAATTTTACACAGAATTATACAAGTCTACAGATGTAACCGACATTAACATTCCGGATGAGCTTCCGAATGCTACTATTTTATCCAATGAAGATAGCAAAGCAATACAAGGATTAATTACCTTTGAAGAGGCTACTAAAGCATTAAAAAACATGAAAAATGGGAAGAGCCCAGGTCCTGATGGATTTACAGTGGAATTTTTTAAATTCTTCTTTCTTGATATTGGCATATTCTTAGTACGGTCTGTCAATGAGGGTTTTGAAAAAGGACAGATGTCTATAACACAGAGACAGGGTTCCATCACCTGTATTCCCAAAGAAGGGAAACCAAAGAGATTCATCAAAAACTGGCGACCTATCTCCCTTTTGAACACTACCTATAAGATTGCCGCAGCGTGTATTGCTAACAGGCTAAAAGATGTTCTACCAAATATTATTTATGAGTGTCAAAAAGGTTTTCTAAAAGGGCGTTATATTGGAGAAAACATTCGTTTACTTTTTGATACCTTGTTATATGTGGAAAAAGAAAATATTCCGGGAATGCTATTATCTATTGACTTTGAAAAGGCGTTTGACAGTGTCTCCTGGTCCTTTCTTTTGAAATGTTTACATTTTTTTAACTTTGGTTCGGATATGATACAGTGGATATAAAACCTTTTATTGCAATATAACCACTTGTGTTTCGGTGAACGGTCAGTATTCACCCTGGTTTAAAGTCGAAAGGGGGGTCAGACAGGGAGATCCGTCTTCGCCTTATTTGTACTTAATATGTGCAGAAATTTTATCACTTTTGATCCGCAAAAATGAAAATATTAAAGGTATCAAAATAAAAGAGAAGGAAAATTACTGTCACAGTTTGCTGATGACACAACCTTTTATCTTGATGGTTCTGAAAGATCATTCAATGAAACCATAAGTGTGCTCACAAAATTCTCACACATCTCGGGTCTAAAAATAAACTTTGATAAAACTCAAATTATCTGGATTGGAAGTGGGAGAAACTGTGGTATTCAATATATGAGGGACAAAAATTTTGTGTGGGATCCAGGTACTTTTAAAATCCTTGGTTTTAAATTTTCTACTAACACAGATAGCATTGTACGTATCAATTATGAAGATAAGCTCTTAGCAATAAGAAGAATTCTAACATCATAGAAAAATGGCAAATCACCCCTTTCGGCAAAATAACAGTTATCAAGACTTTAGTATTTTCAAAAATTGTCCATCTACTGATCAACCTGCCGGACCCCCCAGATGATTTCATTACATCCTTAGAAAGGGAATTATACACCTTTTTATGGAATGGGAAGAGGGGTAAAATTAAAAAAGTCAGTAATTGAAAAAGAATACAGTGCTGGTGGCTTAAAATGCTTAACGTTAGAAATTTTATGTCTTCCATGAAAATCAGTTGGTTACGAAGACTCTTTTGTGATGATGGCGATTGGAAAATGTTTACTCTAAATATGTTTCCTATGTTCCATGATGTGCGATATTTGGGAGCAGAATATGTAAATATTGTTATGCAGAATGTTCAGAATCATTTTGGAAGGATGTTTTAAAGACATTATAAAAAATTGTATTGAAATGTAAACCTTCCTCTGTTCATGATTTTATGTCAGAATGTATCCATTACAATGTGAATATTATAAGAAATAAAAAGTGATATTTGTGCAAGAATGGTATAACTACAACATCTTTTTTGTAAAGCAATTAATGAATGAGGATGGCAATTTCATGTCACACAGAGAGTTTCTGACAAGTTTTCCAGGAATTAGAACTAATTTTCTTTTGTATGAAGGTATTCTCAGTGCTGTTCGTTCTTATGGTAGGAAATTAAATGTTGTCTTTACCAGCAGATATAAATTGTTTGATCAGAAAGCATGGTTTTATATCAGAAAAGGCAATAAATGTGTACAAAATATTTTGAACGATAACAATGCTATACCTACTTGTGTCACTAAATGGAATAATCTTTTTGAGAATCTAAACTGGAAATTGATCTTTTCTCACTGCTTTAAAAACCACAACAGATGTCCAACTGAGATGGTTTCAGACTAGACTTCTACATAGGCTGCTCCCAACTCAAAGATACTTATTTATGTGTAAAATCTCTGATTCTCCAATTTGCAACTTTTGTAATCAAGAAGAACAAACCATTCTTCACATGATGCATGACTGTATTGTTGTTAAAAATTTTGGAATGATTTTGAAAATATGTTCAAAGACAAATGCCAACATTGTCATAATATAAACATAAACAAGGAATTTGTTCTATTTGGGGTCAAAGTAGATATAAAAACAGATAAAAATAATGGACCTCATTCTTCTGTTAGCTAAATTCTACATTTATACATGTAAACTTCGAGATGTCCATCCTACTTTGTTGGCTTTTGTTGCAATTTTGAAAAATAGATACAACATTGAAAAATATTTAGCTGTTATAAATTATAACGCAAGACAGTTTGAAGAAACTTGGTACCCATATTTTACAGTAATTCCTTGACTGCCTTCTTTCTCCCATTCCAGAAATATCTATTTTATTACACAAGTGACACCAGTTGTTCTTAAATCTTGTATGCACATGTATTATCTATTGTATAGGGTAACTGCTTGTTACCCATGGCTCGAAGCCTGTTGCCTTTTTTTTTTTTTGTTGCTCTCAAACACTAAAGTGTAGGCACATGTTGCCTATTACTGTACCGTGCGTGCAGTATGATGTATGTTGTCAATGATGTAAAGTACAAACTGTATCTTTATTTACTTAGTTTGATTTTCTCATCCTCGTTTCATTTATTCTTGCAAATATGGCAGAAATTATACCCCACACAGAAATGGGAGGGAGGGAGGGGAAAGTGTGTAAAGTTCAAGAGTGCTGTCATTCATCATGTGTACATGAGGATACAGAGATATGTATGGGGGAGGGGGAAGGATGGTGGTGGTTTTTTTTTTTTTTTTTTATTTATTTATTTTTTTTTTTCTTCTTCTTCTTCTTTCCTTCCCCCATTTATAACTTATGACAGAAATGCACATGTCTCGGTGTGAAGTTGTGTATGTCTTGTAAAAAACAAAAAATTGTTCAATAAAAAAAAAAAAAAGCATTGTCATTTTGCCATATTGCAGTTATTGTTATTTTGTTTTAGTATCCTTCAGTATTGTATATGCATTCCTTTGCATTGTTAGTGTATTGCATTGCATTTTTTGTACTCCCAGTTCCAATAGAACAGGGAGTACTTTACAATGGGAATGAAGAAATGCTGTCTGTCAGTCTGTCTGTCATTGGTCAAAATGTGTTCCACTCGCTCCAGACAAAACTTCTGGGCCGATCTGTCCGAAAATTTGTAGGTATGTTCACTACGGGTCACGGCGGATGCCCGATGTTTTATTTTACCAGAATAGCTGTTACTGATGGCTATAATGGCCCAAAACGTTTGTTCTTCTTTATATGAATATCTCTGAAAGTACTTTCCTGATTTCTTATCTCAGTGACGAAATACATTAGGATGACGCATGTTTGACTGTGATGTTGTTTTTTATTCATGACGCAAGTTTGATTGTAACTTTTTTTTACATACCTATTCAAGATAGATCTAAACTGGGAGTACGTTTATATGCTTTGCATCTTGTTTGCATCATATTTCATTTCATTGAATAGTATTGCATTGCCTTGCACTGCATGCATTGCATCACATGGCATCAAACTGTACTATACTGTATTGCATTGTGAAGTACTGTATTTCGTGTAATGTATTGCATTGTGTAGTGCTGTTATGTATCATTCTGTGCGAATCTCTATTGTTCTGTGTCGTTATGTATCATATTGTATTGTTCTGTGGTCAGTTACATTTCATTATGTTGCATTGTTGTGGGGGTGTATTGTATTTCACTTATTGCATTGTATTATATTGTATTGTATTGCAGTGCATTGTAATAAATTGTATGGCACTACAAAAAAAAAAAAAAAAAAAAAAAAAAGATATCTTTATATCTTTCTGGATAATTGTATTGTATGACCGTCTCATCTCTATAAACTCCTTAGAAATCATTGTTTCACATGTAAAGTTATATATGGTGACTTCTTTGGTTGGTAAATCTTGGAGTGCTGGTTTTCCTGTTCATCCCAATCATGTACTTTTACCTAAATGTGTGGTACTCAAACAGTTTACCATGATGTGTGGTGACCTTCTCTTCTGCCATCACTGTTAAGCATCAATTGAAAGAAAAGCCATGCTTTCCACAGTTTTTTCTTGAACTGGGGACAGCTTCTGTGTCAGCAAATAACATATGAGGATCTTTCCATGTACTCCTATCTCCATGTGTTATTTACAATATTTGGCCTCAGACCATTACTTGACTTCTCTCAGTGATGGGTTAGAAGTGGGGGAGGAAGGGGGGAGGGTGGCTGCTTGACAATTACGGGATGAAGCCTCAAAATGTGGAATCACATTTTTTTTTCACACCAACTATTCCTAAGCATCTTTTTTTAAGATTTTTTTTCACAGGTTGTTTTAAACTTTTAAGCATCAAATTACACATGCCTGATATTTGCACATCCATTTGAAAAAAAAAAGTTCACATAAGCAAAACAAACATAGTGAGTTGTGGGTATGTCCTTTAGCAGATGATCTTGACTCAGTGTTGATGTTGAAAGATGAGTTCTGCAAAATGTGGAAGATGAAACGTACACAATGTTGAAAGATGACTTTTGCAGAATGTGGAAAGATTAAAATGATTCCATGTTGATTGTGGAAGATGAAATGTACACAATGTTGAAAGATGACTTTTGTAGAATGTGGAAAGATTAAATTGATTCCATGTTGATTGTGGAAGATGTAATGTACACAATGTTGAAAGATGACTTTCGCAGAATGTGGAAAGATTAAATTGATTCCATGTTGATTGTGGAAGATGAAATGTACACAATGTTGAAAGATGACTTTCGCAGAATGTGGAAAGATTAAATGATTCCATGTTGATTGTGGAATTTTGTACACAATGTTTAAGATGTTTTGCCTGTGGAAAGATTTTGTCATTCACAATTGACTCCATTTACTGTGGACTCCAACAACAGTCTTAGCATTATCATCCCATAGTATCAGTCATGGCAATATAATGAATTTATGTCCATTGTAGAGACTGAAAACCAGTCGGTGCATGTTGCTCACTTCAGTTGTCTACCTCATGCATTGCTCATATACATATATGTATAAACATTGTTCTTTCTTTCCTTTTCTCCCATCTTCTTTAATGATCTCTGTCATCATGCTGTGGGTTCTGACATCAAAGTTGGAGACCATGGGAGTTCAGAAGAACTGCAGCAAGCACATGGGGGAAGGGGGGGGGGGGGATGGGGGAGTAGCACTAACAGGGGTAAGGAACTGGAAATCAGGGGCAATTCAGGGAGATTGGGTGATCCCAATGAAAAGTCCAAATCCAGGACTTGAAGCTTTCTGTTGAGGATAATAATTATGTCTTTCTCGGGTGAAGGGCAGTTTCATCGCTGATGGTACATGGAGGGAAAAGGAGTTTTTTTCGTGTGGTTGGTTCTGGCAGGGAGTAATAGGAAAGCGGATGTCACAGGTGGATTGAAGTTGTGCCTGTTCATGTTGTGTTGATGGTGATCTCTTCATGGTGGGGGCCTTGGCTGGTCTGGCAATTGAAGTGTCAGACTCTTGTTACAAGATCTGGGGTTTGATTCCTTCTTGACATAGGCTGGAAGAGATTTTCTGTTGGAGTGAACATTTGTGCAGACTCCTGTCCCCTCCTAGTCCTTTGGATGAGACTTAACCAAGGTCCCTTGCATGAACATATACATAAACAATATCACACCCAACAGCAAATCCTTACCATCTTTTGGAGAAGAGTAGACCATTGTGTGCTGGTGGAACAGATGAAGCCAAAATAAAACGTATACACTCTGATATCATGTTTAGACATGATCTTGAGAGACGGACAGTGGCTAACTTAATGTGGGATTAAAAACAGGTTGCATGTGCAAAACTCTAAACAGTGTTTAATCTTGGAGTTCCAACCAAAGAATGAGGTAAAAAAAACCTCCCCATGGCGAGCTTTGCAAAATTCTTACAGCTTCATAAAGCATGTCTGATCTTTAAGTGGTGCCCAGTGTAACTGACATGTCCTCCATGCCACACATTTGGCAGTGATGACTCGCCACCCAACCTGCTGCATGTTGGGTTACACTTTTTCAACCTAGCTGATGTCCTTGGCAGGGAATAGATCCCAAACAGGAGAGATGTATTTTAATGTATGGCTCACAAGAAGTTCATAGTATTGATGGTGAAAGAGTCTACCTTCAAGTTCCGTAAGAGAAAGCCACAGATGTTACTGGCTTTTTTGTGATGTTATTGGTGACACTGAAAAGATCAGAGTGAGATGATGATGCCCAGCTATTTGGATTTCTTTAACATTTTCAGATTTTGGCCACTGAGATGGTATGAATGAGCCAGTCAGCGGGTTTTTGTCAGGGTGAAAGCAGATCATCCGTCATCTCTACCATTCCATCATGTGAAATGAAGTTCTGCTGGCATCAAGTTCCCTGGCATCAACCATTGATATAAACACACATCACAAAAAGATGTACATAATGTGCCTGACTGTAGACGTGAAGGATTTTTTTAATTGATCGAGAGAGTGACTCTGTGTGTGTGTGTGTGTGTGTGTGTGTGTGTGTGTGTGTGTGTGTGTTTGCTTTTTGGTGTCTGTGTCAGTGAGTTGTTTAGTGTCTGTGTCATTTTTGGTGGCGACTATTTCTGAAAAGTCTTTTTCAGTTCTTTTTCTTTTACATTTGTTTGAGCATTATCCTATTTCGTCTTTACACCCTGTTCATCTTGCACTATGTATGATCTCGGTTTTGTATGAATGCCTACAACTTTTGCTTTTTGCCAGGTTTTGATACAGTAACTGCAGGTACAAAAACCTTTGAAATTAACAGATATCAAAACATTCATTTTGTAGCCACTGATCTTGATTGGGTCATTGGATGATTTGTGTGGGGAGGCGTTCTGTTGCTTACTTTTTCAGTGGTTTTGTTTTGTTTTAATCTTATTTATCTTTTAACTGTATTCTTCAGATAATAGTAGTAATTTTTACTATTTAATGTTTACAAAAATATGAAACTGTGGTCCCAACAGTTTTGTTTTTGTACTATGTATGACATTGCTTTTTCTGATTTAAGAGCAAACACTTCTAACTTCGTTCTGGTGAAGGACACAATATGAGCAAAAATCACTTCTTGGCCATTTGGCTAGGATCAAAGTGTAGAATCTGAGCAATGCTTTTTGATCATCATCATTTTGTTTATATGTATGGATGTGCAATACAATCAGATGCTTGCCACTTTTCTGTGCCTGATTGCTCCTACTTATCTATACATGATTTTTTTTTTTTATATGGTGTGAGTGTGTTAATCACTTAGATTGGCATCAAGAATGGTCACTTTTGATTGATGTGATGGTTGATCACTTTTCATTTGTATGAGGATTGATTGCTTTTTATTGGTGTAGGTAGGGTTGACCATTTCTTATTGGTGTGATCATTGATGGGTGGGTGGGACGGTTGATCACTTACAATTGGAGTAGGATTGTTCAGTTTGAATTGGTGAGAGGGTTTTATGATCATACTGAATCAATGTGATGATTGATCATTGTTAAACTGACTTGGCTAATTTCACTGATCAGGAAAAAAATTAAAACATCTTACATTTTTTTTCATATTCTTTTGATTTTTTTAAAAGAATGAATGAATGCTTCGAATGATGTGTTATTTCACCAACTTGACAAGGCAGCATACAAGACGATCACAAATCAAAATGAAAACAACAAACATATAGATTTATTGTACTGTTCTCTTGAATATTTGCAGATTATTGAGTTATTTTGTGGTGATATTCAGTTCAAAATATTGAATAATGTTTTGCTTATTTTGGTTCAAATATATTGTTATCCATTCATGGACTCATAGTTTGATTAGGTCTGACATAATTGAGAAATGTGGAATCTAAGGAAGTATACTAAACGATAAATGTTCCTACTCACCATCATTGTCACAACTTTGTAGTCTGGCTGTGATATAGTGTCCCAGTTTTGGAATATTCGTACAAATTGGAGGTAAAGTGACGTTAACACAGTACCAAGCAGATAAGTAAGCCAAAACAAACAGAACAATGTGCATACACTTGCACACACAGGTGCATACACTTAAACGCATGTACACATAGACAGACAGACAGACACACACAGACACACACACACAAACACACACACACAAACACACACACACACATGCACATACACACGCATGTGCTCGCATACAAACACACACACGCTCACACACATGCACGCACGCAGTACTTTTAAGAAAAAAAAACTCAACAAAGAAGATAGACTATCAAGTTCAAATCAGACTATTCAAGTGCATGATTTGAACCTCAGAAAAGACATTAAGCACATGCATAGAAATGCAAACGAGCAGACCACAATATTCTATCAACACAGAATAGCCCATGTTTCCTTGATAAACTTAATTACTTTAAAGAAAACTGAAACCGCAGTTAATTCTGGGAAGACTTAGACTGAAAGTATGAAAAGGCTGATGACTTGATCATCTGGACAGCCTTCTTTTTTGCACTACTATATGCGTTTCACATACTTAAAGGTCCCCTTTCAAATAACGTGGTCAATTTATTCTTCCTTCTTGATGTCACATTGTTTGTTATGGAAAGTGTTATATGAAGCTAGACTTTGACCACCACACTTCCTCCTCTAAAAAAAAAAAAAAAAAAATAAAAAAAAAAAAAAAAAAAAAGGAAGAAAGAAGAAGAAGAAGAAAGAAAAGAAAGAGAAAAAAGATCATCAAGCACAAAATAAATATACACATTTGATAAAAGCTTAACCGAGTCTGAAACATTCAAGAATAGATAACTATTCAAACAAGTTAACTGGAAGTTAGTGAGTTATTTCCCTTACTCCGAAAACGTACGTTCGCCACTGCACTGCAAAATCAAGCGGAATGTGGAGACCGGATCGGAATGAAACTTGCAGTTGGCAAAACCAACGGCAATGCACTGTCCTGGACATGCAGGTCTCATGGAAGTGAACAAGCAGACGTTCTGGTCGGCAGGGCAGCAACAATATCAACAAACTACAGGAACGTCGGAAAGATGCGTGAATGGTTGGGTTTGGGGTAGGGGGTGGGAGCGAAAGGAGGGAGGGCAGCCTGAACTTGTGAGCATTTACACACACACACACACACACACACACACACACACACTGCAATGTTCCTTTTTGAATAAATAAAATCGGGGGGGGGGGGGGGGGGGGGGGGGGGGGGGGGGGGAGGGGGGGGGGGGGGGTACATCCTCCAAATTCTTGTAAACACTGGAATAGGCTGTTCTCAAATCTATCATATTCCTTTACAGTGGACGGGAGGGGAGTAGGAGGAAGGGGGCTTGGGAGTGGGGGGGGGGGGGAGGAAACATGGCTCCCATCTTCCCAATGTCTATGAAAGCAGGGGTGGGGGAGAAATCCCATCTTATAAATTTTTGTAATGTGGTGTGGGATGGGTATGGAGAGACTACGGGCAATCACATGCCGTCTATATTTTTTTTTTATCTGAATAAGCAAACCGGAGCTGCTTCTGTGTACGCAGGCTGATACTCCCGCGGACCCTCCCTACATGGACAGACAAGTATTAATCCCATCTACCCAACAAAGGGAGTGGAGTTTTGTGTATGGCCTTTTTTTTTATCCCGCCATTAAGGCAGCCATACTCCATCTTCGGGGAAGGTGCATGCTATGTGTAACGTGTCATCCATACCAACGGCCAAACTGGCCTTCTCTCCGAAAGTTGGTGATGGGATTTTACGTGTGTGCAAGATGTTCTGCGTGCATTCACACACGGAACCTCGGTTTATAGTCTCATTCGAAGGACTGTATGGGAAATGGAGTCGGAACTAATGTTAATTCTGAGGGAAAAATTGCCCTGTACCGAAACAGCCCGGCGGAGATTCGAACCCGCAACCCTTGGATTACGAGTCCGGCGCTCTACCAACTGAACTATCCGCCCCCCAAAACCGGAGCAATATGGTGCTGTCTGAGCCATATTGTCTTCAATGATACATCTCACCAAAATGCCATTCAGCAGGCACTATGTCATGATTTGTGTGTTACACACACACACACGCACGCACGCACGCACGCACGCACGCACGCACGCACGCACGCACGCACGCACACACACGCACACGCACACACGCACGCACGCACGCACGCACACTTTCTTTTCTTTTTTATCTTGTTTTTTACTTGGTTATTGAGTGTTATTTGGCTTCAGGTAGACCTATTCTGGGACCCAGAAGGGTG
>JADBJO010003932.1:77500-112500 GCA_016801955.1 Conus betulinus | reverse complement strand
CTTAGATTCCCTTACCATACCCCTGTCCTCTTCTATTTCACTGTATGTTGTGCTTCAAGACTTCAATGTCGTAGCGCATTATGGACCAGTGGTTCAACCTAGCTGAGTCTCCCAGGCTGCCAGAACTCCTGCTGTCAGACGAACTGAGAGCCCGTTTGAAAAAGCCCAGCCTGTCCAGAACAAAGAAAAAGGAAAGCCTAGATCCTTTGTAATCATATGGACAGTGAGCTTTGGCATGAAATCTACACGCTGGATTCCAAACCATTTTGAACCGCAGTACCCAATACACCCCTAGTTGAAGCAAGCCAAAGGACATTAGAGGAGATACTTGTAAAACAATAGGGGACACTCTAGTCGGCTGTACTATCATCATCATAAGTTGACTTGTGAAATAAACTCGGACGCGCTGGGCAGTGGGACTATGGTCAACATGACTGACTTATGAAATAATACAGAGTTGTGGTCGGCTGGGCTATCCTCAGCAAGATTTGATTTGTGACATGACGTGGACTCATTGGTCGGCGGGGTTTTGATGTCACGTGACTTGTGAAATGTCATGGTGACTTTGGTCAGCTGGCATTTGATGTCACATGACTTGTGAAATGACATGGACACTCTTAAGATTGTTGGCTGAGACGTAACCAGCATGACTTAACTTGTGAAACAATAATTTATGGACATCTGAGTTGTGATGAACATGACTGGATTTTGGAACCAATACCGATACTCTGGTCGGCTGGGCGATCATCAACATGACTTGTAAAACAGTACTGATTCTTTGGTTGTTGAGGTACAACCTACATGACTTGTCAAATAATGCAGACGTTCTTGTAGGCGAGGCTTTAAGCAACGTGACTCCACAAAACTGAAAGGCTCGCGGTGATCATTAATTGTGTTTCTTAAAATATTTCACTCACAAGTTCAACCAGTTGCTGCGTATGTGCGGAACTGTGGGAATTGGATGAAGCAGTCACACATGCTGTAAAATTTTATCAACATACATTTGAACACTCCCTTTGGTTCAAACTAAAATGCCAAAGGACAGCTTACGGATAGACTGGATCCCAACCTAAACATACTGAGTCCCATATTCGATGCATCAGGTTCTGGCTGAAAAAAGTTAAATATGAACGAAAGCAGGTTGCCGCTAAAGAAAAATTAAGAATATTGTTAAATCTAGACATCTACAACAAACAGACAAGAGTCATACTGTTTGTAAAATATTGTTTCAAAAGGCTTTGAGCTGGGTGAATAAACGAGGAAATGTAAGATTTAAAATGATTTTTGAATGTAGTTCGTCGGTGGAGGTTTACTGACCCGCAGGTGATGGAACTAGGAAGTTCACATGCACAAAAGTGAAACATTCGTTGGCAGCCTACAACACATTCAAATAATTAACAAACAGTAACCGGCATCTTCAGCTAGATGTCAATGTCAATATCCTTCTTCCTTCGTTCTTCGTCTCTCTCTCTCTCTCTCTCTCTCTCTCTCTCTCTCTCTCTCTCTCTCTCTCTCTCTCTCTCTCTCTCTCTGCTTCTTCTCTCCTCCTCCTTCCTCCTCCTCCTCCTCCTCCTCCTCCTCCTCCTCCTCCTCCTTCTTCTTCTTCTTCTTCTTCTTCTTCTTCTTCTTTTTCTCATAAATTCTTATTTTAATTAATTAGTATACAATGAGCAACAGCCAAACTGTAAAACGTCTTCAAAGGCCCATCTGTATCATCAACAGGCCTACGTTCTATCAAATGCTACCGCCCATTTCCTCTGCCCCTTCACCATTCTCTCCCTCTTCCTCCCCCCCCCGACCTCCTCACTCCACTCTCCCCCCCCCCTCCCCCAACCCCCAGTCCCCTCTCGGCACCCCCTCGATTCGCCATTTCTCTGTTACAAACTGTGACATAAAGCAGAAGTGGAAGTCTGACCTGACATAATAGCGGTGACCCCTGTCACCCGGAAGTGTATACCTGCCTCCCACTTCCTCCGCAGAGTGCCCGTTTTCCGCGCTTTTTTGTCTGTGTCCATTTCCTCACATCCACAAGGACGCCATGTTGGCAACAGAAACTGAGGCGTGTCCCCTGCGCCTGTGCTATTATTTAGTTGCATCAGCACTTCTATTCCAAAAAAAAAAAAAAAAAAAAAAAAACGAAAAAAAAAAAAAGTAAAGAAAAGAAGGGAAAAAGGAAAAAAAAAAAAAGTAAAAAGCAGCTGGTTCAAACTGTTCCCAGTTCCTTTTCTTTTTTTTTTTTTTTCTCAATACGACTTGCTGTTGTTAATATACATGTCTTCTGAAAAGGTAGAATGCATACCGGTGCGATTAAGTATTTCTACACCGTCACTTTTGGTTTTTTTTTTGCCGGAAAAAAATGTAACTATTGTTTTCCTATCCACAAATCAGTGCTTGCCGTTTTTTTCTTTTTTTTTTTTTTTTTCCTAAACACACACAGACACAGACACACACACACACACACACACACACACACACACACACACACACACACACACACACACACACACTTTTGAGCAAAGACACTTTCCGACTCTGGATTGTTCATGTTTCTATGTGTTCTGACTCAAGAGTCTAATAAAAATTTACCTTAGGGAAATTTTTCGGCCAGCTACTGCTGGTCTTCATCAGCCCGACTGACTGGTAGTTGTGGTGGGTGTTGGTGTTCTTTGAGTTGTCCTCACTGGTAGGGCACTTGGTGTCCAGCACACACTAGTAGATGGGGGGGCAGGTCATAGCCACAGTCGCTGTTCAAACTTGGTTTTCTCTCCCTGATTTCTATTGCTTCTTTCACTTTCCTTTTTGTGAACTGTGATTTAGCCGCAGTTATGGTGGTTTGAAAATTGTTGGTATGGTGGGTGTTGTTGTCAGATGTTCATAATATGCAGAAGAAGTTTTGGTGGTGTGTTCATTTAGCCTTGTTTTCAAAGGCCAACCAGTTTCTCCAATCACCCTACCAGTGAGGACCACTCAGTCGGGGCTGATGAAGACCGGCAGTAGCTAGCCGAAAATTTCCCCAAGATAAATTTTTATTAGACTGTTGAGTCAGAACACATAGAAACATGAACAATCCAGAGTCGGAAAGTGTCTTTGCTCAAAAATCTTTCTCCTCATCTACCTACCCCTTTATCTACCTCTCTTTTATTCTACACACTTTTATGCCCCTTTTCTCCCACCAGCCACCCCATTCTGACGCCCCGTCGAAGCGCAGACATGTGTGAACAGTTAGGGGGCGGGGGGGGGGGGGGGGGACTATTACTTTTGTAATGGGCGTAATCACCATTATTTCCTCTTGACCCACTGACACTGCATTGTTACATTGTCGGATGTTCAATGCGACTGTCTGGCACAAATGTGAATTACTTTCGTTCTTAACAGTATACTAATGAGTCACCATGCGAAATTTGGAGAAGATCGAACCCAATTTGTCGATTTGTATGTAAAGCAAGAACACAAGCACACAGACAGACATGTAGAATGTGCTTTGTATGTGAGATAAAAGAAGAGCTGCATAGGAGACGGGGGAGGCTCTGAGACACGTAGGGTGTTCGGCAGGCTCACACAGGAAACTATAGTGACAGATTCTGTTGTTCTAAAAGCAACGCTGACAGTGAAAGTGCCAAATCCCATTGAATGGCGTCATGTTGCGTGACTTCAATGAAACAAGGTGTTGGAGAAAACGCTGTATCGGTTTGATCTCGGGAGGAAGACCACTGACCACCTGTTCCAGTGTAATGATCCATGGCTCTCAACCTGGAAATTCTGGATTCGTTGTGGTCTTAACTATTAGCATCACCTGGTAACAGAAGGTCAACGACACACTGAATGAAAATATCTTAAGATTTCATGAAATCATACCAGTGTTGGCGGATGTTCTTTTCTTTATCAGTGGAGAAAGGAAACGACAACTTTTCAATTTATCAATGACGTTTTTGTTTATCTATTTCTAAAAATAAGGTTTCATACCGTTAGGTTAGGTTGGAGTTATGGTTCAGATAATATTATCTTAGGTTAGGTTAAGGTCTGGTGAGGTTAAGGGTCAAAGTAATGCATTCCGGAGTTTGAGAGTATACTGCTTTTTCTTATCAAAGTTCCGATCTCTATTTCAAAAGACTGACGTCAACACTCAGGGGACTATGAACATTGCCAGAATTCACGCACTTGTCACCACAGACTGGAAGGCCGGCTGGAAGTGGTCACAGCACCGGGAGAAGAAAATTTGAAGCTTCAACCCATGCGTGCCATTAAAGACCAATCAAAGTAATGCAGGAGGCTGTCTCAAACCTTGAAACTGAGAAACAGAAAATGATAGGGCGCCGTTAAAACCAACAAAGGCTGTCTCAAAACTGAGAAACAAAGAATGATAGGGCAAAACAACAAAACAAAAACAAAACAAAAAAGAACAACAGATAACAAAAAAAATAAAGAAAGAAAGATTGAAGAAAAAAAAGAAAAAAAAAAGAAAAGAAAAAAAGGCAGTAGATGAAGAAGAAGGGAAAAAAAAAGGAAAGTGTGCCAGAATTATTGTGAGAGAAATCATCATTGTAACAATTATAAACAAATGCATAAACAAATAAATGGCGTAAGAAAGAAACAAAAAAAGAAAGGAGGAAGGAAAGAGAAAGGAGGAAAAAAAAAGAAGGAAAGAAGAGAAAGGAAAGAAAGAAAAAGAAGGCACGATGTAGTAAATATTTCGGGCTTTACAAATTTCTCGCCATCCCATTTCGTGCTTGTCTATGCATTTCCTGTAGCCGTAACTACCCCTCTTTCTGACCTTTTCCGTTCTGCTGTTTACAATTAGTTCTTCTCCCTCCAACAATCTCTCCTGCGCCATCTCAGTCCAAAAGAGATCTTTCGGGGATGTCTCGGAGGCTCCGATCCGGTCTAATTTATCGCCGGCGCGATCGCCGCGGCCACTGCGAACCCTCAGGTTGGTGGCCAGCGGCGAGTGGAGCTGGGAGAGAGAGAGAGAGAGAGAGAGAGAGAGAGCAGGCAGCAGGAAGCCAGGAAGCTGGGAGAAAGTTGCAATGGCTCGATGTCCATTCCACCCCTCTCCCCCAGTCATCAGAACACCGGAAGCAGCATCGTGCCAATCGATATCAATATTGAGGTAGGGTTTAATGCCTCCCAGATTGGTTCATGTAGAGGGTTGTTATCAGCCCGTGCACTTCAATCAATAATCTGGCAGCTAGGAGGAAAAAGAAGAAAAAAAAAAAAAAGCTGGAAAAAAGAAACTATTACGATAATTCCCACAGGGGAAAAAAAGAAAGATACAAAAATGTACGATAATTCCTATGGAAAAGTTAGGTGTCTTAAGCGTCATCTGATGCAAAGAATTCTGTGGAAAGGTTGGATGCCGGATATATCATTAGCAAGGGGTGGGGAAAGGAGGGGTCGCTGCGGACGATACCTTGATGTTCTGCAAGCAAAGGGAGATAATCAAGTCCCGTGGGGCTTTTTTTTTTTTTTTTTTTTTTTGTGGTTGTTTGCTTGGCTGGTTTTGTTTTGGGGTTTTGTTTCTGTTTTTGGTCGGTCTGTTTCATTTTGTTTTTTCGATATTTTCTTTTCTTTTTTTTCTTCTTCTTCTTCTTCTTCTTTTTTTTTTTCTCTCTCTGTCTCTGTCTGTCTCTCTGTCTCTCTCTCTCTCTCTCTCTCTCTCTCTCTCTCTCTCTCTCTCTCTCTCTCTCTCTCTCTTTGTTGTTGCTCAACGAATATCACCGATGTTTATCTCTGTGTGGGGAAGCAATCCTAATTACTCCACCCTCTTCCCCGCTCCTCCGGTCCTCCCCCCAAATGAGACTGGGAGGGGTATTCTTGTCCCTCCTGATTTGGCCGAGACCACCCTCAGACCATTAGTGAAGGTCTATAACAAAAACAAACAAACATTTATAAAAGAAAATAAATAAATAAACGGCGAGAACTCGCCGTCAATACATTCTGTCCAGTCCACAAGAGGACGCTGATAAAGATAGTTGATTGACGGTAGTGAGAGAATACACTGCTCTCTCTCTCTCTCTCTCTCTCTCTCTCTCTCTCTCTCTCTCTCTCTCTCTCTCTTGCGCACGCTTTCGGCCCTCTAGAAGGGTGAAAATGACACCGTCGGCAGCAAACACAGCATGATTGATGTAAATGAGAGTAGGAAGTGAGATGTAAGAGGGTAATCTGAAACTTTACACAGGCGGGTTTGGAATAATAGACATATTGCCAAAGTTTGCATGAGCGTGCGTCATTTTTTTTTCCTTATTTTTGTATTTTCATAATCATTTTCTTTCTTCTCTTCTTTCTTTCTTTCTTTCTTTCTTCTTCTTTCTTTTCTTTCTTTCTTTCTTTCTTTCTTTTTTCTTCTTTCTTTCTTTTTCTTCTTCTCCCATCTCTCGAAACAAAAAACAAAAAAAATTCAGACACCGGATGAAAAGAGCGAATGCAGCGAGTTAATCAAATAATTACGCTTGTATTCTCATGATAGTTATTTATTATTTTAAATAAATTCATCTATTTCGTTTCTTATTTATCAGATTTATAGTTTTTGCTTGCGGTTCTTTTTTCATTCGGACAATTAAACTTGGAAATATTTGCAAAACAAAACCTCATGAAAGGCAGAGAGGGGGGATTCAGGGGATGGGGGGGGGGGGGGGGGGGGGGGGGGGGGGGGGGGGTAGAGGGGGGGGGGGGGAGAGACAGAGACAGAGACAGACAGACAGAGAGCCGGACCTGAGCTTCCCTGGAATGTGCAGCAAGTCTGCTTGCATGATCATAATGATAGTGCCCAAAGTATCGTAAGTATATTTGCATATAGGTCAGTAGTACAAGTTTACAATCTAGATAACACCATCGCCAACATAGGAGCGCATAGTACATAAGCATTTGATAGTAGGGTGAGGAGGATAGGCGATTCACGATTTACAGATTAATTTGAAGCTGATACCTGTTTAAGAAACAAAGAAAAAGACAAGGACGCCTGCATGAATCTGCATGTGAACTGACTCCTGAATACAAAACATTGTTCTTTAGAAGAACATGAGCATAAAGAAATAAGGACAATTACCTATTTTGCATGCGCGAGACTGTTGTTGTTGTTGTTTTTTGTTGTACCGTCGTCGTCGTTGTTGTCACTGTTGTTTCGTTATCGTCTTCATCATGATTATTTACTTATCTGTTTAAGTTATTTTCTTGCTTTCTTTGTATTCTTCACTTGTGAGTTGCATCTGACACATCTATTGTTGTACCTATCTAAGACGTTTGGAAATGTTTGAAACTGTTTTGTTTCAGATTTGATGTTGTTGCTAGTTTGCAGTTGTTGTTGTTATTTTGCAGATGTTAAGATGTGGAAAGCGCAATAGACCACCTAACATATGATCACGCCGAAGCATTTCCAAATTTCTGCATTAAAATTTAACTGTGCTGCAACAATTCCTTCTTGCAGCCAAGAATTCCTTTTTTTTTTTTTCTGGTTTTCTGGCTCCTTGTGGGTTCCAGATTTTTTTCTTTCCATGGACTGATACTGTACAGATGGGAGCAAGTCCCCCCCCCCCCCCCCCCCCCCCCCCCATTCCCTTCCCTCTCTCAGTATAGGCCTAGTTTGTTTATTCTTGACATAATGGAAACACCCCTTGCTCCCTCCTACCCCCCTTTTCCCCCCTCCCTTCCCCCCGCAATCGTTAGTCCTACCTTCACTCGTTGCTTAAAGCTTTACGAAAAGCGAACACTTTTAACTCCTCATAAAACTGAGTTGTTCATGCATTACGTCATGTGAGCATGTCTTTCTCTGTATAGGAAGTATTTGTTGATGTGATAGGTCATGTGTGCATTTTTCCTCTGTACAGGTAGTATTCCATACTTTATGTCATATGATTATTTCTGCTTCTGCTCAGACAGCATTCATTGATAAGATACGTGAAATGAGCATTTCTTCTCCTCTCAATACGCATTATTCATTGATACTTTACATCACGTGACTATATGTCTTCCTCTGTTTAGACCATGTTCTTCGACATCTTACGTCATGTAGGCCTTTCTTCTCTTCCAACGACAGCATTTGTTGATATTTTACATCATGTGAACAAGTTTACCTCTTTAAAGGCAGAATTCGTCGACATGTTATGTCATGTAAGCATTTCTTCCTTTCCATTGGCAGTATTCGTTGATACGTCATGTAAACATGATTGTTTTCGTCTTCAAAGGCACAGTCGTTTGAGAGTTTACTTCACGTGAGGATTTCTCTGTAAAGGTTGTATTCGTTGATGTTTTACGTCATGTAAGCATTTCTTTCCCTCCAAAGGCAATATTCTTTGGTGGGATTTTTCATACAAAATATTATTACTATCTTCCTCTGTATAGGCAGTATTCGTTGACATGTTACACCATGTGAGCGATGTTTTCCCGTCTATTCCCTCCAGTAGTAGCATTCTCTGATGTATTGTCATGTGAACATTTCTTCCTCTACATAGACAGTATTCGTTGATTTGTTTACATAACATGAGCATTTAAGCCTTTCCATAGGCAGTATTCGTTGATTTGTTACATATGTGAGCATTTATTCCTTTCCATAGGCAGTATTCGTTGATGCTTTACGTCATGTGAGCTTTTCTTCCACTCAGTAGGCAGTATTCGTTAATACTCTACATCATGTCAGCATTCACTGACACTTCACGTCATGTGAGCTTTTCTTTCATACCATAAACACTATTCGTTGATACTTTACGTCATGTCAGCATTCGCTAATACTTTACGTCACGTGAGCTTTTCTTTCACCCCATAAGCAGTATCCGTTGATACTTTACGTCATGTCAGCATCGGCTGACACTTTACGTCATGTGAGTTTTTCTTTCACCCCATGGGCAGTATTCGAGGTATGTTACTCCATAATATTTTTTTTCCCCACTGCATTGGTAGTATTCGTTGATGGTTGGTAATTATTCGTTTGATATTTTACGTCATGTTTCTTCCTTCCTATATTTGGAAAGTTTTCGTCGAAAGTCTACGTCATGGACGTTCCTTCCTCTTGTAGGCAGTATTTGTTAATGTGTCCTGTTAGGTGGGCGTTTGTTCCCCTCTTTGGGTGGTAATCGTTGATACATTACGTTACATTAGATTTTCTTTTTCTCCAGATGCAGTATTTGCTGACACATTACCTCACGCGGGGGCGTTTCTTCTCTTCCCTTCCTTAGGCAATATTTGTTGATACATTACGTCCTGTTGACGCTCCTTCCTCTCTATGGGCAAAATCCGTTGATACAATTCGTCATCTGGGCTTTTCTTGCTCTCCATACGCATCATAATTACGTCACGGGGACGTTTCTTCCTCTCCACAGGCAGTATTCGATGATACTTTAAGGTGTGTGAGCACAGGATTCTAGTTAATGGGCAGTGTTATTGATATCTGACGCCATGTGTGTATTTCTTCTTTTCCCTAGGCAGTACTAGTTGACACTTCACGTCATGTGAGCTTTTCTTCCTCTCCAAAGTCAGTATTCATTGCATTGACGCTTTTTGCAGTGTGAGCATTTCTTCCTTTCTAAAGGCATTGTCCGTGGATACTTCACGTCATGTGAGCTATTCTTCCTCTCAATAAGCAGTATTTGTTGATTTTTTACGTCACATAAACTCCCCCTCCTCCCCCCCCCCCCCCCCCCCCTTTCCCCCTTTCCCATAATTGGCAGTATTCGTTGATATTTTACATCTCCGCATTTCTTCCACGCTATAAGCAGTATCCGTTGATATTTTACGTTATGTGAGCATTTCTTGTACTCTGTAGGCAGTACCCATTGATATTTTACACCATGCCATCATTTCCTCCACTCTATACAAATGCAATATTCGCTGAAATTTTACGTCATGTGTGCATTTTTTGTACTTTATAGGCAGTGTTCGTTCATATTTTACGTCATGTTAACGTTTGATGTTTCACGTCATATGAGCATTTTGTGCACTCTGTAGGCATTCTTCGTTTATTTTTACGTCATGTGAGCATTTCTTGGACTCCATAGGCAGTAATCTTTGAAGTGTGTTACATCCTGTGGCCATACTGTGCGCTCTGTACGCGGTATTTCTTGATGAGTTACGTCTTGGAAGCATTTCTTTCACTCGATTGACAATATTCGTTGATAGTTTACGTCATGTGAGCCTTTCTCCTATCCTATAGGCAATGTTCAATGATGCATTAGGTCATGTAAGCATTTCTTCCCCTCTGTATGAAGTATTCCTCGATATTTTAGGTCACGTGAGCATTTTTTTTTTTTCCCACTCTAAAGGCGGTATTCGTTGACACTTAACGCCATATTGGCATTCCTTTCTCTCCAAAGGTGGTAGGCAGTACATATTGGTACTTAGTGTCACGGGGGGTCTCTTTCTTCCACAAGCTCGAATCGCATATAATCCTGGTAGTATGTTCCGGTCCATAGTCCTAAATCGCTGATAGGGAAGCAGTTTTCCTCCTCCCACATGATCGATTAGCTAACAATGAGTGTTCTCAATCGACAAGTCCCAATCGCTGTCAGTGGGATCATTTCTTTTAATCATGAGCCCGAATCGCTGATAAGCTCCCCCCCCCCCCCTTCCACCCTCTTCCATCCCCTCATTCCGCCCTCCACCCCCCACATCCCCCTCACAGGCCGAAACAGCTAATAATGAGAGTTAATAATGGATGAATGTTTTCTTCAAAGGGCTGAATCGCTGATGATCCCCTTCTTTCTCCATTCTCCTGTTGGGGAACCCCACAGAATCAGATCATTGATGAAGGGGGCATTTTCTTCCCACAGGCCAGAATCGTTGATAATGGGAGCATTTCTTTAATACTCACAGGTCCGAATAGTTGATAACGGAAGTATTTTCCCTTCACAGACCGATGGATGAGAGATTATTGGGGTATTTTCATTCCTGAGACCCGAACGTTGATCATGAGAGACAATCGAGATATTTTTCTCTTCAAAAGACCCTAATCGTTGATATAATGGAAGATGATTTGGGTATTTTTCCTTCACAGACCCAAATCATTGATAATGAGAGATAACTGGGATATTCTTCCTCCACAAACTCGAATCGTTAATCATGAGAGACAATCGGCATTTTTCCTTCCATAAACCCTAATCGCTGATAATGGAAGATGATTTGGTATATTTTTCCTTCACAGACCCAAATCATTGATAATGACAGCTGACCCAAATCATTGATAATGACAGTTAACTGGTATGTTCTTCCTCCACAGGCTAAATTCGTTGAAAATTAGAGCATTACTCCATCCACAGTCTGATTTCTCTAAGTTTTCAGATAAGCCTCTGTGGACCTTTTCCACACGAGAAAGTCGTTTTGACCTTGCAGCTTTTCGCAAAGAATCTGCCAGCTTTCTGGCATACAAGGCATTGTTTGCCGATCTCTGCTCGAAATTCCATCCTGTCAGAAAATTTTCACTGACGGTTCCAAGTCTGAAGTGGCCTGTACAGCCTATTGCCCTGGTGCTCCTTCTCAAATATTGTTAGAACATATTCATTCAGATGCTTCTGTTTACTCTGCTCAACTTACAGCTCTGGTTCTTCTAGCATTGAAGATGATCTCTCAATCAACAAAGAAGGACTCTCTGGTTTTGTCGGATTCGCTGTAAGCTTTGAAGGCGATAGCTGGCCGCAGTCTCCAGCATCCCGAACTTTACACCTTTTTTTTTTTTTTAAACTTTTTACCACGTTGAAAGCGGATGGTCACAACATTGTTCTGGCTTGGGTTCCCGGTCACGTTGGCATCGGAGGGAATGAAATGGCTGACCGTTTGGCCAAGAATGCCACAACAGGAAAACTGTCTAACATATCTATTCCCTACACAGATCAAAAACCAAAAGTTAATGATTATGTCAAAGTCCTCTGGCGGGAGGATTGGGAATACACTGACGGATAACAAACTCTTTCAGATCCGTCCAAACCTAAAAGAGTTCCTCTCATCCACCTCTGGTGGTCGCAAAGAAGAAACGGTTATATGCCAGCTACACACCAGCCATTCGTATCTTACTAATTCAACCTTTTAAAGAGTGAAGAAGCTCCGTGTGTGCATTCCATGTCATGTGCCACTCACAATGAAACATATTCTTTTAGGGTGTTGGGACTTGCATGATGTGAGACACCAACATTTTACAGCAAATTCCACGAAAAACCTTGTTCAGAGATGTTCCACCTGATGCGATTTTTGAATTTTTGAAAGAGAATAACATTTTTCATCGGATCTGAGGTTTTATAGTGGAAGGATTTTCAACAAAATTTCGGATGGGTTTTTAGAAGACGTATTTTAAAGAGTTGTGTGAATGAATGACTTGTGAGTTGATTTTAACGTGGTGACGGCCCTGATATGGCCCTTTGCGGTCGGCTGGGCTATAAGCAACATTACCTTACCATCCACAAAACCCAGTTTGCTAATAATCTCTCTCTCTCTCTCTCTCTCTCTCTCTCTCTCTCTCTCTCTCTCTCTCTCTCTCTCTCTCTCTCTCTCTCTCTCCAGGACTGATTCTTTGATAATGGGATTACGCTTCCCTCCATGGACCTAAATCAATGGAAGTGGGAGTACTTTCTCCGCTACAGACTCGTATCCCTGATAATAGGATAATTTTGTTTTTCACTCCCCATAGATCTGATTCATGGACCGGATACTTTATGTAAAATTTTTGATAGAGATTTTTTTTTTTCCCATTTTGCAGGCCATCTCCGCCGACACTTTACACACACACACACACACACACACACACACACACACACACACACACACACACACACACACACACACACAATATCCATGAAAGGGCCCAATTTGTTGATATTTCAGGTTTTGGAAGCTATTTCATTTCCGTCCACAGAAGCGCCATTCGTTGATTCATATACGTCACGGGGGTAAACTGGTTTTCTCCCCGATTCATCGACAATGGGGCATATCTCTTTGTTTTTTCCAACTTGCCAATACTATTATGGGGGCAAATTTGTTTTTCCTTGCATAAATGCAGATATTGTGTAGGCCTGTAATGGTGTAATGGTGGCTTGGTCGTGTTTCATATCATGCTGGCGTTCTGGGCAACCAGAACCGGCTTGCCAGGAATGAAACGAGCCAAGAAGTCTTCTAAGACGTCCATTCCATTTCCAGACTTCAAATCAAACATCCAAAATATATGTCAAAGAAAAGAGGGAACACACACACACACACACACACACACACACACACACACACACGAATTTCATTCAATATATCTGCATTCACCATGAAGAAGAAACGGTGTTGTGCGGATTACCAAATGTCACACTTATTTAAGGCAATTCTTAACTTTCAAAGGGCAGGGAGGCTCCTTGGCGCATGCCGTGTCCTTAATTACTCGGTGTTACGGGAATAAGCACTTTACCGTGGAATCCCTGAAGACGTTGATCCGAAGTGTTCCTTCTGAGGTGATCTGTAGCCTACTTTGCAAGGGGGTAGGAGAGGGCGTCAAAATCAAGTTTTGTTTGTTTGTTTTACTTTTTGATTTTTTTTTCTGTGGGACTATAACGTAGTTGGCGAAGATTTTGTTTGAGATCCGTCTGTTAACTGATGACTAGACTTGGTTTTGAACGTTAGTTCCGTCATCTTACTTTATATATCCGTCTTTAATTCGTTCCGTCATCGTCGGCTGCGTTAGAATCCACATGACGTCACTGGTTTTACCTCTGTCGTCTGCCTGAACGTTGATGCTCTCTGTGATAGGAGCAAAATATTGTTCACGTCGGTGGATCAGACTCCCTGATCTTGTAGGTCAAGGGAATATTAAAGCAATACAGACACGCTTGGGTTCTCAGAGGTGGGTATGGCAGCTCTGTGTAGCCTATTGGATGTCGGGAACGAAAGCCCTTGTGATCTGAAACTCATCCTAGATTATGATGATTAAAACAGCAGGTTTTCGAAAGTTTTCACTCAGATTTTTCCCCACCACGTTCTTTCTTGCTTCTTTCTTTAATGTTTACGACAAGAGATCGCTACCTTTGAATGAGTCTTTCAATTTTTTTTGTTTTGTTTGTTTTTGTTTTGAATGTTGCAATATCTTTCAGAATGCATCTGAGTTGACAGTTATCAGTGGATGTGTTACAAGCAACCTATGACGATGCCGAGGGGATTCTAACAACAAGAAACAAACAGGGGAAGAAAGAAATCAAAAGCGGAATCCGAAGAAGGTAGAAGAAAGAAGGGGTCGAATTAAACTAAGCAACAACAAAGCCACTTCAAAGTGACTCAGTCAGCTGTTCCTTCACATTACATTATCAGTGTTGTCACTTTACTGTAGCTGTAGTGCGTGCTTGCCCTAGCGTGAGTGGGCGCGCGCGCGCGCGCGTGTGTATGTTTGGGTGTGCGTGCGTGAGTGTGTGCTCTATGGCTGAATGTTTTGAGGCACTTCGCAACGGGAAACCATATAGTTATTGTTAAAGATGATGCAAACGGCTGTCAGTCTTTAAACGGAGGAGGTTCGGAGGTGAGAGTACTGAGAAGTGTCGAACACCGCGCTATATTTGGTTTCAATGGCGTAATCTTACTCTGGCGATGGCAATCAAAAGGCGTTCTATCCGTTTATGCCGTGGGTCCCAGTCCGGTAAGGACATCTGTCATAGTCTTATCAGGATAACCAGTCCCAAACGTAAGGTGAGAGTATTATGTTCTATGAGTTGGCCAATACGCACGCTACCTTAGGTTCAGTGATGTAACGCGTTTTATCCGTTCAACATGTAGACCCGATAAGAACAACGGGATAACAGACTTAAGAAACCTTAACCATCATGGTCTCTATCACCATCACCTTCATTTCAAGGCTGAAGTTTTTGCTACTGATCTCGTAGCTGTCTTCTGTGCCAGCTGTTTATCTGTCTTTGTGTTTTCCTCCTCCTGAGCGCTCAGTAGGAATTCTTTAGTTATATCTTACTACTTACAGGCACGAAAAAACAACAAACAAAGTCCGAACAAAATTCATTAGTCTTTAGAGTTCTGACTCATTCGTATGCAAAACAAGAATTTGAACGAATTTATATGGACTCTGTTAGGAATCGGAAGGCACACACACACACACACACACACACACACACACACACACACACACACACACACACACACACACACACGCACACACACTTATACATATACACCCATGCTCTCTCTTTCACACACAGACATAGAAATATACGTATACACCCCACCACCATACAGAGAGAGAGAGAGAGAAGAGAGAGAGAGAGAGAGAGAGAGAGAGAGAGAGAGAGACGGTGAGAAAGGGAGAGAGGCACGGTGCTAGAGAGAGAGAGAGAGAGAGAGAGAGAGAGAGAGAGAGAGAGAGAGAGTTTTCTCATTTCTCGCCAGTGGCCGTTATCCGTTAAGTAATAATAGGTAACAAAGAACTGTAGGTAAGAGCGGAGGGAGAGTGCAAGTGCGGGCGAAAGGGATGGGGAAAATGTTTACAGTGAGTATACATAGTTACCCCTCTTCTCTCCCTCCATCCTCTTCTCAGCCCTTTGATGTCAACACATTCTGCCACCTACTACAGCCATGGCACCAAGTCTCAGATGTTCTCTCTCTCTCTCCCTTTCTTCTGGTATGTTATTTGCATGCTTTCTTTCTCTGTCCTTTGCCACCAGCTTAAAAATACGGACAGGACAAACAGAATGAATAATAACAGAGCGACAGCCTTATCTCCCCTGTTGTCTAGCTGAAGTTGACAGCATTTTATCTGGACCTAAACAGGGCTGTTGGGTGATCTTCAACTTTAAAACAGCACCATCAAGACTGAAAACCAGCTGGCTGGAAGAACTTGAGCCTTAAAAATAGGTCCGTCGGAAGATCCGTCATGTACTGCTCCCGGTCTCTCTCTCTTTACCCCCCCCCCCCCCCCCCCCCCCCCCCCCCCTCCTCCCAACGTCTCCACCTTCCCCATCCTTCGTAACTGGTCTGATTCGTATCCGATAAATGATGCTAACTGAACCCGTCATATTGTCTTATCTGGAGGGAGGGACATGGCGTAGTCCGGGAGGTCCTTTTTATCAAATTCGATCATAGCGCTGCAGACATTCTTAAGGGATCCTAAGCATTTCTTACCATAGGAGATGTAAAAGAGGAGAGAACGGAAGAGGAAGGAAAGGGGAAGCAAAGGTGGTGGTGGTGGTGGTGGTGGCGGTGGTCGGGATGGGGGTAATGATGCTTTGGCTAACACTGTGGCTGGAAACTTGAAAGTGAAGAGGAGAGCGGAATGTAAGGTTAAAGCAATGAAGGCAGAGCCGGAGGACGTTGCTATTTGCCGGGTTTGGTGTCGGTCATCGCGGCTATAAAACTAAAATGACTCATCCTAGTAACAGCTGGAGAAGTGGAGAGACTCGTCACTCTCTCTGGTTACTGTAAACTGCTCACCTGACATATTGATTTTCTTCTTTTTTTTTTTTTTCTGAACGGCTTTCACGTCAACGTTCATTCTTCCAGTTTCCTTCCCTACCTCACAGTGCTGTAATTTTGAAACAATATGTACTGCGTTGACTGTAGCAGCTCTAGTTTGATGTCAAGCAGACGAACATGTTTTAACAACAACAACAATACGCTTTCAATGTGTTGAGAAATGGAAAAAAAAAAAAAAAAAAAAAAAAAAAAAAAAAAAGCGATATCTTCGTGACTGAGTTACTAACTGAGAATTCTGGTTCTGAAATCCGACTATCACGATGTTTGTTGATAATGGCACAGATGTTTTTTTCTAAAAAAAAAAAAAAAAAAAAAAAGACATGGCGGCAAATTGGGTTCCGCCTTGTCCCAAGTACTCTCTCTAAAACCTGATACTGATGGCCGCGACTGGGATCGTCTGAACAGACAGTTGTTGTATGTTGAAAAAACACCGCAATCATGAACGAATAGCGGTGTCTTGAAGAAAAAAATACAAAGTCGTGAAAACAAAACGAAACAAACCAAACCAAATGAAACCAAACAAAAGGCACAAAAGCAGTCAACAACCTTGCCCGAGGGGTACTTAGGTACTTGACAGTTCTGTAATGGCTTTTGACAGAACAGGCACAATCAGACCTAATGAGGTTGGCCGGAAAAAAAAAAAAAAAGAAAAAAAAAAAAAAAAGCTTCTTCAGTTAGCAGACGACAGCAAGAACATGAAAACGATCGGTTTGTTAAAACTGCTGCGCCACGCGTCACAGAATTTTGCACCGACAACCGGCACCATGCCCGCGCCGCCATATAACAAGCGGCAGAAGACACTCTGGTGATTAGTAAGGATCTTCGGAACTCCGGAACTCTCAACGAGCTTCAGATTCCCCAAGATTCTCCAAGGGGCAATTATTGGTGCCAGATCAAAGGCAACAATGGCCATAATATCAACGCACCAATCCCGCCGGGACTGAGGCAAAGTAACCATCAAGTCAGCGCGGGTTGTACCACGATCTTTGACTTGTTTTTTGCATGCCTGTTAGTTTTTAAGCTGGAAATCCCACAAGTCTGCTTTTAGAATCATGGGTCTTACCATGGTAACTGACTTGGTTATTACTTGCCTTTCATTTTCTGTAAACCTGTAAAATCCCACACGTTTGCCTTAAGAATCATGGGCGAATTAAGTGAGGCACTGAACGATGCAGAAAAAAAAAGTTCCCATATGTATGGCATCAATGTCACGCTCAAAACAAGATTTTCCCCAGAAAATTAGGCCTGTACCAGTGATTTTGTGTACCTTGAGGTTGACTATGTCGTTGCTAAAATTCAAATCTACAAGTCTGCTTTTGCAATCATGAATGAATTAAGTGAGGCACTAAACGATGCATGAAAAAAAGTTTCCCATAAGAACACTGTCTGACATCAGTATCACTCTCAAAACGGAACCTTAAAGAAAAAACGTTAATTGTATTGTTGCTAAAATTAAAAATGAACAAATATCTCAAGTAAGCAGTTGAAAATACAAATCAAGACCACGGTTCGGTTCGTGAATAAAACGTGTCCATAATCAGTTTCACTCTTTTCCTTTCTCGTCAGCCTACGTACCCTATTTTTCTGTACACATTGCTTAGTTTTCGGGTTAACGTCAATTCACCCATGTTATAATTGAATCGGAGGAGGCTAAACAAAAACAAAACCAAAAAAACCCACAAACAATAATAATAAGAAAAAGGCTAAAGATAAACGACCATAAGAAAATTAATTGATGCTTGTAAAAGAAGCAAAACATTTATGAGCTTAATTTTGCATATGATATTCCACACTGATTAAAAAAAAAAATTAAAATGATCTTGTTATACACTCATACTACAAATTGACGAATTGGCCTAAGGGATACCCTAGCATGAGTAAAACGAACTGTGAATAAAGAATCACATACAGACACAGACACACACACAGACACACACACACACACACACACACACACACACACACACACACACACACACACACACACACACACACACACACACACACACACACACACACACACACACACACACACACAACACACACTTTAGAAGGAACGTTAGCAGTGATAAGTTACTGATAATCCAGAAATGAAGGCAGATGAGCCTGCTCTCAAAGCTCTGGCCTGCATAGGCCCTACCTGCGGTATAGAGTATCACGACTTAAGGAATGTAACATGCACCTTCTTTCATGGATTATAAGGAGTTCTCTGTAGAGAGGAAGCCTTATCAGTGGTCTGCGTTTCTTATGTATGAACCAGTCTATGTAAAGTTAACTGCTGGAGATTATCATGATTCACTGATACAAACTGATCCATTGGCAACCTCTTTCGCCTTGACAGAGACAATTATAACGAAGCTGAGTAAATGCCCGTTACATTTCTCCTCTTCTGAACCAATCTCGTCGACCCTATCATTTCTATCGCACGATTCGCACGTGACTCCTATCAATTCTTATATCAAAATAGTTGAATACCACATTTTTTCTTCAGTTCTTCGTGAGAGGTGCGTGGAAGACAAGGGTGGATGTCTGCGTTAACTTTTCTTTCTTTCTTTCTTTCTTTTTTTCTTTCCTTTCCTTTTTTTAGTCGGAAAGGAAAGTAGACTCTTATTTCTGTTCTGTTCTGTGTGAGGTTTTATTTAAATTCTGTGTGCTACTTTGCCTGTATAACTATAGTTCTTTTTTTCCTCTCTGTACCTGAACTGACTGTCTTGATGCAGTCTTTAATTTTATGCTGAATGGTAATAAATAAATAATTAAATAAATAAATGATAAATGAATAAATAAAAATAAATAAACGAACTAATATAATAGAAGTCTTTGTCAAAAGCGTACAAAAATATTTGCAGTGAAATGTTATCAAAAAAAAAAAAAAAAAAAAGAAAAAAAAAAAAAAAAAAAGAAAAAAAAAATTTGTTGACTGGACATACATGGAACACCTACGAGTTTAACCTCTGTTAATACGCAAGCTTTTGTTATGCAAACTCTGAGAGAAAAAAAAAATGCCACAAATGAAATAAAACTGCCACATTAATTTTCTACTGTGATATAAAATGATACGAAACTGTCACTTCATTTTCATACTGTGGTGATGTGACCTCAGTGTAGGCCAATGACTGCGATATGCTTCATCTGACAAGTCATGTATCCAGAGAACCAACCAACCAGCCATGCAGCCAGCCACGCAGCCAGCCACGTAGCCAGCCAGCCAGTCCGTGTGTGGAAGAAATTTCCTGAAATTAGGTGGGAACCAGCCCGAGTTCATCAGCCAGAACGATTCGGGTCAAGGCAAATGTGTTCAGGTCAGCACAAATGGGGTTTTCGGAGATCACAAGACATACTTTATGCACTTGTAAACGAATGAATAGGTGTTTTGTTAAAAAAAAATGTCTCTCTCTCTCTCTCTCTCTCTCTCTCCTCTCTCTCTCTCTGTCTCTGTGTGTGTGTGTGTGTGTGTGTGTGTGTGTGTGAGAGAGAGCGAGAGAGAGAGAGAGAGAGAGAGAGAGAGAGAGAGAGAGAGAGAGAGAGAGAGAATTTCAGGAAAAATCGTGGGGTCCACTCCCATATAAATGTGACACGAAGAGGAACTTGCCTGGCCTTCAGTTGGAAGAAATATGGTTGACAAGGGGGGAGAGGCAACAGAACAAAACATTTCCCTCTTCCTTTCCTGCAAACAAATAGTACACTTTCATTCCTAGTGTGTATCAAATCCAAGTTTAACAAAAACAAATAAATTCGTAACATTTCGTTATGTCCTCACCTCACGCACAGGAGTAATGCAGTAAGGTTAAAAAAAAAAAAAAAAAAAAAACCTAAACTGACTCGACTCGACCATCCACTCAATCAAATGATGACATTGTATTTTACCGATCTCTTCAACATGAAGAAAAAAAAAAAAGACTGACTCGACCATCCACTCAATTATATGTCATTGTATTTTACTGATCTCTTCAACATGCGATGAATGATAATATCATTCAGATATCTCTTATAATGTATTATCTTAAATTTCACTATCCTTCATCTGTCTAATTTTCAATGCTTCCGCGATGAATTCGCAACTGATTTAATTACAAGTTCATCATCTGATGATAACACGCACGCCAGCGACATTTTGTCTTTTCGCTATATCTAACTGGAAAAATGAACAATTTGTCCGCACTTCATATAAGCAGTACAGTGGAACAGAAAGTGTTCTTCGTCATCAATAGAGAGAGAGAGAGAGAGAGAGAGAGAGAGAGAGAGAGTCGTTTTCATAAGTCGGCCCAGATTCAGTGAGTCACAAATTCCGAGTCTCGGGTACACGACGTCCCAAGTAGGATACATCCCAATTTTATTCGTCCCAGATGTGATATATCCCAGTTTGACACGTCTCAGGTGTGATACATTCCAGTTTCATAGTCCCAGGTGTGATACATCCCAGTTTGACATGTCCCAGATGTGATATGTCCAAGTTTCATATGTCCCAGGTGTAATATATCCCAGTTTGACACGTCTCAGGTGTGAAATATCCTAGTTTGACAAGTTCCAGGTGTGATACATCCCAATTTGATACATCCCAGGTGTGATATATATCCCAGTTTGACACGTCCCAGATGTGATATGTCCCAGTTTCATATGTCCCAGGTGTGATATATCCCAGTTTTGACACGTCCCAGATGTGATATGTCCCAGTTTCATATGTCCCAGGTGTGATATATCCCAGTTTGACACGTCGTAGGTGTGATGTATCTCAGTTTGACACGTCCCAGGTGTGAAATATCCCAGTTTGACCAGTTCAGGGGTGATATATCCCAATTCGATACATTCCAGGTGTGATATATCCCAGTTTGACACGTCCCTGGTGTGATATATCCCAGCTTGACGCGCCCCAGATGTGATATGTCCCAGTTTGACACGTCCTAGGTGTGATATATCCCAGTTGATACGTCCCAGGCGTGACATATCCCAGTTTCATACGTCCAGGTGTGATGCATCCCAGTTTAATACGTTCCTGGTGTGATAATCCCTCTTTGACACGTCCTTAGTGTGATACATCCCAGTTTGACAAGCCTCATGTGTGATATTTCCCAGTTTCATACCTCCCAGGTGTGATATATCCAGCTTGATACGTTCCAGAGTGATAATCCCACTTTGACACATCACAGGTGTAATATGTCACAGTTTGACACGTCCCAGGTGTGATACATCCCAGTTTGACAAGTCCCAGGTATGATACATCCCAGTTTTGATACGCCCTAAGGGTGATATATCCCAGTTTGTCACGCTCCAGGTGTAATATATCCCAGATTGACACGTCCCAGGTGTGATATATCCCAGTTTGACACGTTCCAGGTGTAATAATTTTGTTCCAGATTGACACGTCCCAGGTGTGAAATATCCCAGTTTGACACGTCCCAGGTGTGAAATATCCCAGTTTGACACGTCCCAGGTGTGAAATATCCCGGTTTGACACGTCCCAGGTGTGATATGTTCCACTTTGTTACGTCCCAAGTGTGATACATACCAATGTGATACGTCCCAGGTGTGATATATCCCAGTTTGAGTTGTTTTAGGTGTCGTTGATCCCAATTTGGAATGTACCAGATCAGATATCCTAGTATGAGATGCCCAGGTGTGATACATGACAAGGTTTGATACGTCCTAGGTGAACATATCCAATTTCGATTTGTCCCAGGTTCTAGTTCACATGCTCTACGAGTTGAGTTAGGGTTAGAGTAAGAGGTGAGGTTTAGAAGTAGGTTAAGGCTAGGGTTAGAAACTCTAAATAGGTCAGAGTTAGTTAAAAACCCGGGACGTATTGGACCAAAGACATAACAGACCTGGGATGTATTGAACTTGGGACACATTAGACCTGGGGCATATTGAACCTAAAACTTATCAGCCTTGGAACATATTAAAACCAAGGACATGTCGGACTTGGGGCATGTTGAAGCTAAGACCTATCTGATAGGGGCATATTGAACCTAAAATATCTCGGACTTGGGGTGTATTGAATCTAAGACTTATCAGACCTGGGGCACTAAGTCCAGTACGTCTAGGGCGTACTGAACCGAAGACGTATTGGACTGGGACATACTGAACCCATATGGGACTTGAGGCGTACTGAACCCCAAGACGTACCGGAATTGGAGCGTTCTGAACCCTAGACGTATCGGACTTGAGGCGTACTGAACCCAAGACGTATCGAATTGGAGCGTTCTGAACCTTAGACGTATCGGACTTGAGGCGTACTGAACCCAAGACATATCAGACTTGGAGCGTTCCGAACCCAAGACGTATCGGACTTGGAGCGTTGTGAACCCACGACGTATGGGACTTAGAGGGTTCTGAACCCAAGATGTAGCGGACTTGAAGCCTAATGAATCCAAAACGTATCGGACTTGGAGCGCTCTGAACCCAAGACATATTAGACCGGGGAGGACTGAACCCAAGATGTATCGGACTTGGAGTGTACTGAACCAAGTCGCAGCGGACTTGAGGCGTACTGAAGCCAAGACATATCGGCTTGGGGCGTTCTAAACCCAAGACGTATTGGACTTGGAGCGTTCTAAACCCAAGATGTATTGGACTTGGAGCGTTCTGAACGCAAGACGTATGGGACTTGAGGCGTACTAAAGCCAAGACGTATCGGACTTGGGGTGTTCTGAACGCAAGACGTAGTGGACTGGGGCGTATTGAACTGAAGACATATCGGACTTGGTATCTATTGAACCTAAGACGTATCGGACCTAGGACGTATTAAACGTGTGATATATCGGACATAGGACCAGTTGAAAATGGGAGGCATTTTAATGTACCAAAAACGGACGTTAAAATTACTGGCCAGGTTTTTGACTGCTGCAAAGCTCGCTTATTGTGAAAGGTAACTCTGCGATACCTTCGCCAGTAAATAGTGCCAGAACAACAGGATGTAAGACTGATTGTTCACGGATCATAATCCAGCAGCGGCCAACAGCACGGGCGCGCTAAACAACACTATAGTGTGAGATCCAGCACCGCGTAGTGGAGCCAGATTTCCCCCGGTCATCTTCAGAGTGGTCTTACTGTAATGTCTGAACCTCCATTGTGTGTTAATACACACGGAAGATCGGACACTTGACAAAGTCATGTCAGCGATCAGTGGGTTGTGCATACCCACTACTCAATATGCACTCTGAAGGACACTCGAGGAGAGGAGACAGGCGCTGTCAAGGATCCCTCATTGGCGACTATATTGTTTGTTTGTTATACTAAACAGACAGACAACAACATCAACTCTGTGTGAAGTTCAAGTGTCTGTTAGTGCTGCTCCTATCACCTATTTGCCAAAGAATTACCTTATGAACACCCAGCAGGCGAAACATGAAGATCAATCCCATCAGACCTGTTTCCTGCAAACTAAGCGTCTTGCAGTATACAGCATGGACAGTCTGGTCCGTTTTGTAATGCTTTAGTATTAGGCGTAGTGATACTACTAGGGTCTGGAATTTGGTGATGTTATGAAACCATATCCATTGCTGTTTATGTCTTTTGCACTTCAGTGTTTTTTTTGTTTTATTCTGATAATCATAATGTTTTGCGTGTGTGTGTGTGTGTGTGTGTGTGTGTGTGTGTGTGTGTGTGTGTGTGTGTGTGTGTGTGTGCGTGCGTGCGTGCGTGCGCGCGCGCGTGTGAGTGTGTGTGTGTGTTTTGAGGAGGATGGGTGGCGGGTGGTGGTGGTTCGTGCTTCAGTTGCATGCACGTCCATAGCACGCTGTTTGTTGCTTTTTTTTTTTGTTGTTGTTGATCTGTCAGACTGACTGGACTTTCTGCATTTATATCCCTCCCCCCCCCCCCCCCCGCCACTTCTCCCCCCCCCCCCCCCCCCCCGTCACTCCCCCCCCCCCCCCCCCCCCGCGCGCCCCGCGACGTCTTTTCTCTTTTTTTTCCTTTTTTTTTTTTCTGTGTGATGTTTTCTTTTTTTTTTTTCACTCACTCTTTTTTCCCTTTAAACAATTATTTTTGTCCCGTGTAACAAACATCTATAAAGCTAATTTACATGTGTTTATAACATTACATTCAAAACTGTTTGGCAAGCAGTAAGTTTTTGTTCTTTTCCTTAACTCTATCATTTCACAACCCTGACACTCACATCTAAGTCTGTCTGACATCCTTATCACGGACAATTTCTGCTGCGTTCTCTAAAGTAGGATGAATATCTACAGACGTTTTGGTTTGTCTGTACATGGCTCCAGGGGAGCGGGTCTTTTTCTCCTCTTTTTTCACGAGACCTTAAATTGTGACCTGGGTGCTTGTACCATGCGTCTAGCGCACGTAAAAAAATGCACACCATCAATGTTGCTGTCTCTAGCAAACTCATGCAGAAAGTCTACTTTGATTGGTTAACAAAAACATCCTCTGACAGCGGGAGGAAAAGAAAAGTGATGTTGGTAGTGCTGGACTATGGCGACCGACCACCCTCTCTTCCCTGTCGTAGCCATCTGAATTTTTCTCTAAGAAATTTGTAATGACGATAGATGTATACGCATCTGACCATGGTGAATTTACCAGGCAATCATAAACTTGCGTGAACTGATTTACAGGAAGACAGGCCTTAGCGAACTGATCTAGGGGAAGACAGGCCTTAGGGAACTGATCTAGGGGAAGACAGCTTTAGGGAACTGATCTAGGGGAATACAACCTTAGGGAACTGATCTAGGGGAAGACAGCCTTAGGGAACTTTCTAAGGGAAGACAGGCCTTAGGGAACTGATCTAGCGGAAGACAGGCCTTAGGGAACTGATCTAAGGGAAGACCGGCCTTATTGAACTGATCTAGGGGAAGACAGGCCTTAGGGAACTGATCTAGGGGAAGACAGCCTTAGGGAACTTTCTAAGGGAAGACAGGCCTTAGGGAACTGATCTAGGGGAAGACAGCCTTAGGGAACTGATCTAGGGGAAGACAGCCTTAGGGAACTTTCTAAGGGAAGACAGGCCTTAGGGAACTGATCTAGGGGAAGACAGCCTTAGGGAACTGATCTTGGTGGAGACAGGCCTGGGGGGACTGATCTGGTGAAACCGACTGGGGTGGACACTGACTTGAAGGACGCAGACCTTCATAGAGAGAATGACCGAGAGGTGAGGAAGCGACAGCTGGGTCGCACAGACCTAGGGAAACACACACCTGGGACCTGGGAAGAGGCGTGGGGGTGGGGGGGGGGGGGTGGGGAATCATCTTGGGTAACAAAGACGTTTGGGAAACAGACCTTGGAGAAGTGACGTAGAGAATATACAGCTGTGGGACAGCTGCCTCACAAGAACTGACTTCATCCACTGCATCATCCGAGGAATACAGATGTGGGACACCTGACCTGGGGAGACACGGATTTTAGAGAACTGACGGAGGACTGGGGGGAATACAGTTCTAAACGAGGGATCGTGAACCTGGGGAGAAGTGATATAGGGAAACATAAACCAGCGTAAGAAGCGAGGTGAGCGTGGACTGATGTGGGCATGGGGAAACGGACCGTATTTTAGACCCTGGGAAACAGATATATAAAGCTGGGAGATCATTTGAAAAGATCTGAATCTGAAAGAATCTAGACCTGGGGAACAAGGAAATGAATTGGGGAAACATTCACCTGGGCCAGTATACCAGGCCGGGATAACTCACATACGATAAAGAAGACACAAGGGTACACCTGATGATGCCAGTGGGGTCCAGGTCCAAAGAAGAAGCCTAGGGTTGGTCGGCAGTTGGGAGCAATCATGCACCTCCGTCGGAAGCCTACGCGGCGAGGCTTCAAAGGGAGGTGCAGGATTGCTCCTGGCTGGCTGGTTCGGCAGTTGGGAGCAATCATGCACCTCCGTCGGAAGCCTACGCGGCGAGGCTTCAAAGGGAGGTGCAGGATTGCTCCTGGCTGGCTGGTTCGGCAGTTGGGAGCAATCATGCACCTCCGTCGGAAGCCTACGCGGCGAGGTTTCAAAGGGAGGTGCAGGATTGCTCCTGGCTGGCTGGGCTGGTTCGGCAGTTGAGGACAGCGCGAGCTTCCAGTTGGTTGGCTCAGCAGTTGAGGACAGCGCGAGCTTCCATGGGTAGTGCAGGATAGCTTCCAGTTGGTTGGCTCAGCAGTTGAGTACAGCGCGAGCTTCCATGGGTAGTGCAGGATAGCTTCCAGTTGGTTGGTTCAGCAGTTCAGGACAGCGCATCTCTGGGCCCCACTGCCACCTTTTGGTTTATCTTTTTCGAAGTAACTCACATTACATATCTCCTGTAAACTGTGGAACCTTCTTCAATCGTAATCCAGACTGAAATGGCTTTTTGGTCCTAGCGCGTGTGTGTTACCGTCATTGTCATCTTTGCTGTTGAGCTTACATTTGTAAAAACTCATTGCGCTTTGGTACTTTCTGCGCTTGCATCATAACGTGGCACTCTAAGTTTAGATTGAAATCGTTTTACCGAACCTACTGATGTTCGCACGTAATGAGCTGTTGTATTACAGGGTTTTCTGCGTGTTACTGCATCTGCTGTACTAATCTAATGTGATTTGACTTATCAGCCGTGCGAGACTATGTATCATATCTCTCCCCCCCCCCCCCACCCGTGTCGACCCACGCCACTCCCCCCCCCCCCCCCCCCCCCCCCCCCGCGCCTTCTTCCCCAATCTCCAGCCCCAATTTGCCTTGGTTAGAATAGGATATCAACACACAAGGCTGTTCCTCTGTATGAATAAAATCGTTGCATATCAACAGAGCAGTGTGTACAGGTTTCTGTCACTACCACTGAACACACACGACGCACACACATGCAGATCTCTTTTCTCCCCCCGTCGTTGTATCCTCCTCCACCCCACCCCCCACCCCTCCCACCCAGACACCCTTCCCCCACCCTCCATCCTTCCCTTCTTTCTTCCTTCTTCCCCTTCAAAGCCCAAGGTACAAACTGTGTACCACTGCACCCCCCCCCCCCATCCCCATCCACCCCATCCACCCCAACCCCCCCCCCCCCCCCCCTTGACAGTGGGCCCCAGCCAGCGCGAGCAGAGCGCGCGGCGCCTGATGAACATGGGAGCGAGGCTGGCGAGGAGGAAATGGCCCACTTCTCGCCGGCTTTGATCTCGCCGCTACCACCACGCCATACCCACCATCCTCGTCTAATTAATTTCTACCCCAGCCTAACTGCTGCCACTCCATACTCCGCCAGCGCTGGCTCCTTCCACTGCCTGCCTTCGTTCAGCTTGGGTAGACTTCTTTTGTCAATAAAACGCTGAGGGGAAGAGGGGGGGGGGGGGGGGGGGGAGGAAGGCGGGGGTGGGGGTGACTTGGGGGGGGGGGGGGAGGAGTTGGGGGGGGGGGGGAGGTTGGCTGTACACGTGTCCGCGGCGTTCACAACCTTTCATTTGGCTGATCTTATGTGAGAGAGAGAGAGAGAGAGAGAGAGATAGAGTATGTGTGTGTGTGTGAATTTCTATCTGATGCAGGTATTACTACCTCAGTTCAGTTCTTTCTGGGCCCTACCCACCGCACCAAACAGCACCCTAGCTGGGCTAGTGGTCTACATGACCACAGTTTGAGAGACCGAGGCGCCTCTGTGACGCTGTTGGTGGGGAGACAAGGAAATTTAAATTTCCGCTTTTAATGGAGAAAAGGGGTTTTATGACCTATCCATTGCCCGTTCGACCTTACAGTTCCACCGTTTATATGCAGCCATTGCACACACACACACACACACACACACACACACACACACACACACACACACACACACACACACACACACACACACACACACACACACACACACACACACACACACACAAAAACGCAACGCGCGCGCGCGCGCGCGCGCACACACACACACACACACACGCACACGCACGCACGCGCGCGCGCGCGCACACACATACACACACACACACACACACACACACACACACACACACACACACCCATGCAAGCGCGCGCGTACGCGCTGTGTAAAGTGATGTATGTGAACGTTTTTTGAGGCAGTACCATGCCTTTAACGCAGATTTTGGTGTGAGTGCTAGTGTGAACTGAACATTTGCCTTTATTGTACTGTTAATGCCCTCTAACGTCTTATTACGAACAGGAGAGTATGGGTGATGGGGTTGACGGTAGGGAGGGTGAATACGTGGTGGGGAAAGTGGGGGAGGGGGGTGGAGGTGCTGGGGAATCGAGCGAATCGAGGGGTGGGGGTGGAGAATGGGAAGAGGGGGAATCACCGACATCCAATTTAAAAACATTTCCTTATTGAGATGCAATCTTCCAAGCTTTTAGTGCAAGGGGGGCGGAGGGGAGGGGGGGGAAGAGTGAAGAGTATAATGGGGAAAGGGTGGGATGTGAACAGCTTGCAGCCAGTTGGACTTGACATGCTAAAAGATAAGAAGTAGAAGTGGAGGTGGTGGTGGTAGTAGTAGTAGTAGGCCTAGTAGCAGCAGCAGTAGTTGCAGTAATAGTAGTAGCAAAGTATTTGTGACAGTAGTAGTAGTGGTAGTGATAGTAGTGGCGGTGATGATTGTAGTAGATCTAGTTGCAGTGGTAATAGCACTTATTACTATTTCTGCTCCTAGTCACTTCCACTACTACTTGTAACAGGCCTAATGATGCTGCTGTCATGATGTAGAAAAGAAATGTAAATCAGTAACTTGGATCAGCGGTTATTGGCTCGGTGTAATAAACGTTCAGTCTTCTGTTCGATTCTCACTTTGGGTCAGTGGGGCGTGATCTTCTTTCACACGCTCTCTGTGTGCTTGTCACAGTCTGGATATCAGAGTGACTCTGAGTGGGCCCATGAGTCATCCACGCTGAGAAACACCACCAAGATACATACTTAGCCTGATGAAGAGAGAGGCAGAGTTTACACACACACACACACACACACACACACACAAGAAAAAGAAAAAGAAATCCGTATTTCTTCCAGACTGCGAGTCAGTGATCAAATCTGCGGCCAAAAAGTTGGTATACCACTGTCTCAACCTATATGAATAGCAGTGAAATGACGTCAGCAATCCAAAATCTTTTCATTATCTATCGATATATGTAGATAGTATTTGTGCTATGAAGAACAGATTGTGATGTCAGTTTATTCAGTCGTTCCGCTGGATTTCGCCTGTAGTGCATAACGAGACTTTATTCAGTGCAGCTGCGTGACTCACAAAGAGACAACGCGTTAAAAAAAAATTCCCCCCCCCCCCCCCCCAAACACAATGTCTGTTTGAAGAGAAGGAAAGGAGAATTGAACTTAAGTCATCGCGCCGCCCGCGCTGTGTAGATATTGTGATGTCCTACTGTAGATATGTGATGTCCTACTTTCAAAGTCCGACGGGAAAACATCATCATTTGAAATAAAGCTGGTATCATTTCTGATGAAATGGCAGCCAGTACGAGGTTGGAAGTGCAGTTTGAGCATCTTCCAGTATATGCAAAAACCTTTCCAGCTATTTGACTTGAAACAAGATCGAAACAAGACGTAGGCCTACGATAAAATCGGTCACACACCACCTTTCAGTTCCACACCAAAGGAGTGTAAAAGGTAGGGATTAAAAACAAGCTAGAAATGAGCCACACCACTGTAGTTGAACCAGTTTCACTCTAAATGTGTGTCAGTTAACTTGAAAAAAAAAAGGTTGAAAAAAAGAGAAGAAAAGATTAGCCGGGAAAATCCAATACGGTTACATGATAAGCAGCACATACTTGCGGTAAAAAAATAATGAATGAATGTTAGATATAAGCTTATAGACTCTTACACACACACACACACACACACACACACACACACACACACACACACACACATGATCATAAAAATGTAAATAAGCTATGATGACATAGTCATAAAAAAACACGACACACACAGATCTATCAACAGTAGCAACTTTTATGATAGGAATAGCAGAAAACAACTTCCACGAACGGCTGAAGAGTAAATTACGCATTAAGCAGTGTAACCTGTACAAACTTAACTTCTGTAGGGTAGGTTTATTTTCTGTGTTGAACCAGTGTAGAATATTTAAGAGTGAAGGTGCATACAAAAGTATGATTAGTTAACTGTTGAGAGACTCAAATTAATATAAACAAAACAAAACAAACACAAAAACATGTTAAACAAATAGGAAAATTGACCATCGCCTGAATCGATTGCATCACATTTATTTCATATCCGGACTTTTTTTTTGGTTAATATTAGCAGAACGAGTACTGTGAACTAGGAACTTACGATTTAAGGTTCCGTATTTTAACAGGGCATTGGACAATTCAGCGGATAAGACGGACAATTATTATTCACACAGAACTTTTTCCCCCTCTGAAACTACGATGTGATTACAATAGAACGAATTCTCCTTTATTCCGGCAGACCAGTTTCCTGCGCACTGATCCTGCAGCATTTTCTTCACCTCTTATTTAAAGCTGATGTTGCCTTCAACTGCGATTCTTCCCAGAATCGTCTGAGCCCTAACTCGTTCAATGTGTTCATTTAATGTATATATATATATGTCCAGTTTCACAGAGAACAACGACAATTTATACACTGTATGGCGACGATTTATTTTCTGTTTCCGTTATATGTTAACTTTACAGAAATATTCGGTGAATGGCGATAATTCAGGTTTATTTCCATTCATCTTCACTTGCGCAAAAAAAAAAAAAAAAAGAAAAAAAAAAATCAATAACTTTAATTCTGCTTTTAGATTTACTGGAAATAGTCGGAACTCTCCTAAAATCGTACATGTAGAGGCTGCAGTGTTCAATCATGGCACAATTGTGTGAAATCGCCCTTGTTGTCGATGGGTCAGTTCACACGCTGGGGGTCACCGGACTTCAGACCTGTTCAAAAGAATGAGAAATTCATTTTGTCAAAAGGTTGTGAGCGCACATCAACAGGTGAGTATTTTATCATGCTTCTCAATAATGCACGTATTGCATTGCACGCTCGATCGCACAAACGTTTCTTAGCTGATTTTAAAACCCCATTGCAATTAATTTTCATGGCAAGCTAATGAAAATCATACATGTTATCTATTTTTTTTTTTAACATTATTTAGGACGACAAGCATCTTACGACTCTCGCTCGCGGAAAATGATACGTCTTGGAAACATTTATTTTCAAATCACATTTAAGTGAAAAGTTTATGAGGTCGAGAATCAATTAGCAGTAAACATCTTAGACAGCTTAAAGAAATACCACAGTAATACTGGGATCGATGTCACTTCCAGTTTGGTTACACATACACTTTATAATTCCAATAGCCCAGCCATCAGCGATTTTACAAGAAATACGACAGAGACTTAAAAAGTTAGTAAGCACAGGCCATAGGTGAGATGAATCAGATTTAATTAACTCATTCGTAATACAGTCTAAACCTCTTGCCTTTCTCTTCGATTGATTACACCGGTCTTCACCTTTTGTTTTGAGAAAGATGTATACAAATAATGATCATGTTGTTTTGTTTAGTGAAATGTGTTGGGATTTCCGACTATCATCACTTCTGCAATATTCTTTCCTTAAACTCTTAGAATATCCCCAAAATGTTTTAAATGTAAGCTTTAAATACAGTTATTTTTTTCTTGATTGCAACCATTTACAATTTTCCAGAACACTTTAGGGTCTTTGTGTTTCAGACAACTGTAATTATTTACACTCTAAGGCTAATAGGTTTTAAATTAAATTCATGTCAGCATTCATACCATGTGCAAGTTTTCCTTGGGTATGCTTTGAAAAGAGAGTTCTTTGCTGAAGTATTTCTTTTTCTTTTGTAGCTTTTAGAAATATTTTTTTTTACGTTTCGCTCCACATTCATATCATACAAATAAATAATGCTCACTTTCCTATCAAAATGAACTTTAACTATTTTTTCCTCCTAAGTAAATCAATATCACTGGCTACATTTCTCACAAGACTTTCAAACTGGAGAATAGATTGTATCTATTTGCTGCTGGGAACAGAAGTCTTCGTTGTCATCAAATGAAAGAAAACGGTTTTGTTCAAAGTTTCAGTTTTCTTGAATACTCTTCCGATCACTATTCATAGTTTGTCTACTTGTCTTTGTACTATTTGTTTGTTTGTTGTTTCAAAGGATCTCTGTACGTTTAAAAAACAAAACAAAACAAAACAAAACACAAAAAAAAGAGAAAAGAATCAGAAAGCCATGAAGTCCTTCATTGAAAGCCCAAATTACAGGCACAAAGACAATGACAAAAAAACATCAGAGGAGAGTTTCAAAGTAAAGTCAAGTACACGAAAGTCGCTTTTGTGATCAAAGAGTGACATAGAAGCAACACCATAATCAACGATACTTTGATTCCTTATCCTGACCCACACACGCCTTTGTTTTCAGTGTGTATGACGCATTGGCACAGCCCCGGACTCCGTGCAGCGCGGGGCGGCACCGGGCCGGCGCCTCATTGTCGCGGCGCCCAGTGCCGGTCGCTCAATGTTTGAGGTGCTAGGCTATTGACGCTGAATAGCTTTGTTGTGCAGTCTGTCACTGACATTTCCAGGAGAGCATAGAGCCGCGGGAGGTGTACGTGAGCTAAGTGGGTCTGTTGCCGCTTCACGCCTACGACCGACCGAACCTCTGGCGGCGTCACCATCACCCACCACACCACCAGATAGCTGCTTGGCTGTCTGTCCGTCTGTCTGTCTGTTCGTCGGTCTGTCTGTCTGTCTGTCTGTCTTCAATCTGGAGGTACCGGAAGAGTGTGGAAATCACGCTGGTGTGCCAGAAACAATCACATGGCGGTTTAATGCATTTCCCTCTCTTTCTTCTTCTTCTTCTTTTTTTTTTTTTTTCCCCTTTTTCCTTTTCTTAAAAGGCTGGTGTGACTCATTCTTGGTTTCATTCCTTTTATCTCTACATCTCAGTCTCTTTGTCTTTCTCTTTCCCTCTCTTTCTGTTTTGGCCTCCCGTTTCCCATTAATGTGTGTGTGCGCGTGCGCGCATACACACACACACACACACACACACACACACACACACACACGCACGCACACACGCACGCACGCACGCACACACACACACACACACACAGACAGAGAGAGAGAGAGAGAGAGAGAGAGAGAGAGAGAGAGAGAGAGAGAGAGAGAGAACGGTAGTAAATTATTTATACAAGCCTCGGCCCCTCATGAAAGGGTATGTAGACGCATGAAAATATGCACAGCCACTGCAGAATATTGAAGCACTTAAACAACGGTCTATAATCAAATCACTTGACATGGAAAACATAAAAAAAAAAAAATAGTGTACATCATACATTGTTGCAGAGTATCCAAACAACTCAACAGTCATCAATAATCAAATAACATGAATTAGACAGAGAAAATAGCATAAGTCATATATCTATCGCACTGTACCAAAAGAAACAGTTATCAACTATTAAATCAAATTCAAAATAAGAAGAAAAAAAAAAACATCTATATATACAGTGCTGTTATGCTGCAGTTTCTGAATGCTTTATGTACAAACACTGATAGATTCTGTCTCACTACGGTCTTTAATCGACAAGAAGATACTTATTTAAAAGTCATGAGGAATCGGCATTAATGTATTGATTTTTTTAAACTCGAATTTCCTAAAAAGCTGGACACACACACAATGTATTATGTAATTCATTTTCCTCACTTCCTTTAATACAAGACAGATCAGGTGTCCGTTGCTGGATTTCTCAGAACGAAGATAATGCACATTTAAGATTAAGACAGTCAGTCTACGTCTGATAGCTAAGTAGTTCAGGTGCTTATCTAAGTTATCTTCCGCGGAGGTCCTGTGTCGTGTTACATCCAGTGGCCATTACACAATGGCATTTGCAATTGAGCAGTTATGTCCCTTGACGTCATATAGATGCCCTGTGCGTGTCTGCAATCTATATGAACACAGCGCAGGCTTCCAAAGGTGGTGCAGGATTGCTCCCAGCTGGTTGTTTCGGCAGTTGAGAATAGTACTTCTCTGGATCCCACACGCACCTTCTGGTGTATCTTTTTCTTTGTTCTTAAGCGAAAGATAGTATTTTTTTCCTTCAATGCATTGCAGAGGATTCCATCCATATTAAATAAAGTGCTCTTTTGAATGTTATCATCATGCCGTTTCTGCCAGTACAATTAACTACATGTTAGCAACAAAAAAAAAAAATCTTCTAATTTCATTACCACTGCCCTATCCCATTTCAATCAGCTAAATGTCGGCGAAAAACTCCTGATCACTTCACCAGCATAACCAGCTCCCTGATGTAGCGATGTTTTCAGAAATCCGTATTTATTCAGACAGCCACGTTTTTCTGGCATCTAGTTTTTTTCTTCCTCCTGATATCCAAGTCATTCATACAACATTTCATTTGACCTACGAGGTAGAAAATGACCTTCCTTTTGCAGCATTTCAAAGCACTCACGAATGCATTTCCATTTGTAGCAATTTAAACCAGTAACGGACGTACTTAACAGTGAATTTGTTTACGTACATTAACGATCTGTTACTTTAATCGACCGCAAAATGATTTGATTTACACATCTCGACCTCAAAAAATTCTTTGAAGTAAGGTGTGTGTGTGTGTGTGTGTGGTGTGTGTGTGTGTGTGTGTGTGTGTGTGTGTGTGTGTGTGTGTGTGTGTG
>JADBJO010003932.1:70000-75000 GCA_016801955.1 Conus betulinus | reverse complement strand
TGTCTCTGACCAAGGACTGAAGAGAATGGTGATGGGAGAATATGGGGCAGCACACGATACAGATTGATGAGTCTCCGCTGACCCTCAGGCCCCCCTCTGCCAGGAGGACGGACAACTGAGGAGGCAGTCAGCGTTGGAACAATCCGGCAAGTGATATTTCACTTTTCAGAACAGACTGAGACCCAGAAACTTGCGATGTATTCATTCATTACTTATTTACTCGTGAATTTCTGTTCTTCTTCTCATTTTTTTTTTCTCCTTTACAAACAAACAAACAAACAAACAAACCAAACCAAACCAAACCAAACCAAAAAAACAAACAACAAAAAAAAAAAAAAAAATCTCTGATACTAAAGCTAACACTGCTAATATTTCTGTCATTAAAAAGTTATTATGGCATTATTATTGCAGAAATAGTTGGTTGACAGTTTCACAGTGCGGGTGGGGGGAAAGACAGGCGGTCTCGCCTGATTCCTGCCCCTCTTCAGTCTGTCCTTGAACTTCCAGTCTCGCCTGGTGCATTTCCTGTTCTGTGGACTCCTTCGGCGCCCAGTTGACGCTCCTTTCAATGGCACTGCTGGCAATTAGTCGCCATTGTGCAGCTTGTAGTCCATCTTTCCGAGCCCCGCTTCCCACCCTCAGTTCTCTCTCCTCGACACCCTCGTCCTCCATCTTTACCATCTTCCTCCAGCCCTACAGCGTTTTGCGAAGCCGGGTTGCCGCCCCTGTTGCCGTGGCAGCGAACGGAATCCCGCCTCTGCAGCTGGATAGGATTAGCACCGGCACTTGCATCAGATCAAAGAGGCCGCCGCCACATCAAAGAGAAACCGATATACCCCTCTCTCTCTCTCTCTCTCTCTCTCTCTCTCTCTCTCTCTCTCTCTCTCTCCAGAGCCCCTTTCTCTCCCCCCCTCCTATACCCATTCCACACCCTCCCCTTCCTCTCTTCAGTTTGCTGGATCCGCCTACGTAGACTGTATGGTACAGCCCGTAAGTAAAATGTAAGAATTCTTAACTTAAAAAAAAATCATATGATATTTGTAGGTGAATATGTATCGTTCGTTCCTCTCCCCACAAAACACACAATTCAAGATGCACATGTATGCACATAGACTTGTGTGTGTGCCAAATACTCTCTTAGACGGACGCAAGATCATTAGATATCAGAGAGAGAGTTAGGTGGAGACGATGAACACACACACACACACACACACACACACACACACACACACACACACATGCACGCAGGCATGTGCGCGCGCGCGCGCGCGCACACACACACACACACACACACACACACACACACACACACACACACACATTTAGACGCAATATCGCACCAGACAAAACCCACAGTGTACATAACTGTGCATCATTGTGGGCTCGAAAAAAAAATTGGCAGTGAATATTCCAGTTTTGAAACCATCAGAGCACCATAGGATTCCAGCCGGCACGCACGCAGTGGCCTGTGCTAGCAGCCCGAAAGGCTGTGTGTGTGAGAGATTGCTTACAAACTGACTGTCGGTGCCGCGGATTGGCAACATCCCCTCCCTCCCCTGATTTGTCATCTCCAGCCTCATTGTGGGACTGTGGTTTAAACACAGCAAGGGAGTTAAGCCAAACCGTCCTCCTTGTAGAATTAAAGAAAACGTCCACCAGTGCAGTTTTCTGCCACACAGGAAGAGATCCAAAGCTAGCAAATCGTCTGGAATCCTGGCATACAAATGAAATACAGGGCGAAATTCTTCAAAGACGGGAAGTGTGTATAACGACTTCACTAGTAATCCCGAATTATCAACTGGAGTTGTTTGGCTAAGTGGGCCTCTATGATTCCAAGGCATTCCTCTGTCCACCCACTGTTCACCCACTTGTCCATTTATTATTTATTTATTTATTTATTTATTTTGGGGGGGGGGGGGGGGGAGGGGGGATAAGAGGAGAGGAAAAAGTTGGGGGGGTTTCTTAAGTACTCAAGTTAAACTGGATAAAATGTAGGCATTACGAGAGATTTTGAAATCAAGAAGACAACGAGTACGAAAATCTATTCATTTTCGCGTTCATACTAATTAACACTTGGGAGAAAGAAGCGGAAGGTGATGAATATGGGAAACAGAGTGTTATTTGCATTCCTGCCGGAGATGAATATGGGAAACGAAACAGAGTGTTCTTTGCATTCCTATCTTTTGATTTATACATGACACTAAGTTTGAACCCAGATACATCTTTTGAAAAAAAGTTTTTAGCAAGATCTACAAACTTCAGCTTCCCTGTTTGTTATAAAAAAAAAAAGACATTTTTGCTGACTATGACCCACACGTAATATTTCCGCACATACAACAAATGCAGCTGCATGTTTGTCATTTTTCTTTCCTGCTGATGCGCTATGGTTGTGATCATGTGTCTTATGCCTAGACGGACGTTCTGTATCTACTCCCCCCTGTTTGTTCACATGCCAAGTGTGGCCCCCAAGCAGGAGGAGATGGATACTGGCACAGTTTCCATTCACCTATTTCCCCTGTCTCTTCCTGTTCATGGCGATAACACGTGACGATAATCTCAAGATTTTTTCTTTTTTTTTTTTTTTTTTTTTTTTTTTTTTTTAAAAGTTTTTTGATTTGTTTATCTTACCACTATCATACTACCATTTGTATTTTATTTACTATCTCTTTGTGTTTATTTTATGTAGGCTGCTGCAGTACCGTGGCTTTTCCTTTTCGGATTTATTAAAAGAAAAAAAAAAAAGGAAAAGTGCTAACCCGTTACATCAGGAAAGACTGTTTTTCTTAGAGGATGTATTTTACATAACAGCAAAAATAATTAACCCGTTAGACTAGCGTGAAGGGCAGTAATCTGTTAAGAGAAGTTTCAACCCGTTTATCAAATTTAGGAGGATCTTTATCCGTTTCACACCGTTTTGAGGGAAATGCTATTCGCCTGTTCCAGCGTTATATTAAATATTAGTCCGTTATGCCAGCGTTAAGATATTAACTCGTTATGCGAGTACCAGCGTCAAGTGAAGTATGACCCTATTATATCAACGTAAATGGTAATATCAATCCTTTGTACCAACATTACTGGAAACATCATTTCGTCATACCGATGTCACGGGAAACCATTTGCTCGTCTCATTAAGTAAATGATTCCACGTCTGCACCAAACCTTTGATATGTTTATTACAAATCATACGCTTCCTAAACTAAAAAGAATTTTCTTTTCACATGAAAACATGATCAATGAACAACAGCAACAGAAATCAACAAGAATGTGCATAAAAATTCCATTGTTTTATACAGATATAATCATTGAATGCCTATTACGTAAGAGAGAGAGAGAGAGAGAGAGAGAGAGAGAGAGAGAGAGAGAGAGAGGTGCGCGTGCACCTCTATAATAAAAGAAGTACCAAATAACAATAAAATAGAAAGTATCAAATAAAAATAAAATAGAAGTACCAAATAACAATAAAAGTACCAAATAACCATATACATAGAAAAAAAAAGCACAGAGATTTAAGACAGTCATAAATGACTATGAATTACTGGGATAACCCAGAGATTCCAATGGAAGCGATGTAAACAGAACCAGTCCATTGTGATACTGATTTGGGCATTGCTTTCTTCTATTGTACATCTATATTTTTCAGTTCTCCCTGGAAAGCAGTGATCAGTGGTTTCCTGCACACATAGTAAAATGTGAAATATGACAAACATCAAAGTAAAACCAAGTGTTATATCTGTCCTGAATTTGGAGTCACTGCCGAAGATGACCAGATTTTCATTTCATTTTGTATTTATATATTGGAAGATAGTATATATATACTTTGTCAAAGTCCGGCTAAAAGTATTGTACGGTGTCACACTTAAGAAAAAAATATACTGTTGAAAACTCTTTGCTAACGAGAAAAGCCTCACCTGAAACAATCTTCATCCCTTTCAGAACAATATTGGTCGCGGGTATTCTGTGTATCATTTTGATCTGGAACCATTCCAGCATAACATCTTTATATTATTCTTGGTCTTGAAAAAGACTTTTTTTCCACATCATTTTCCGTGCGCTCTTCTTATTCCATTGCAAACAGCAGTTTGGTTTGATGTAATTTGAAACTAATACATTATGGTCCTGTTGTGTGCCTGTACACAGTTTTATACCTTTGTACAGTTATCCGTGACGCGTCCACGGTTATTTGGAGTGACCAACTATCCTTTATTCTCAATTTCCCATTCCAGTAAGAATTTTCTTTTGTTCTGTTTTTTTGTAGCGGAATAACACTGATCAGGGCTTATATTTTGCGATGTTGAACTTTTCGTTTGATTTACTGAGCCGGGCATACAAAGAGTTTACGTCGTTCTTTACCCCCCATCCCCCACCCCACCCCCCCCCCCCCCCCTCCCGTGTCGTTTGTTTCCTTACCATTGTCTTTCATAGTATTCTTCTTTTCAATGATATAAAAACATCTTGTCATCCCCCCCCCCCCCCCCCCCCCGCCCCCCCTACCCCATCTGCCATCTACTTGACCTTTGATCGAAGTAGAACTCCTTCCATTTAGCTAATTCATTACATTGTGACACTAACTTTTTTGGGTGAGTGTTCTTTTATCCCCCTTTTGCCTTAATTCAACGTTTCTTTTCGGTGAATTTTATTTCGTTTACTGACGTGTCTTCTCCCCCCCTCCCTCCCCCCCCCCCCCCCTCCTCTCTCTCTCTCTCTCTCTCTCTCTCTCGATTGTTTGTTTGTTTTATTTGGGGGGGGGGGGGGGGGGGGGGGGTTGTTCGTATCGCTATTGTATTTGACCTAATCTTCAATTCATACACAGAAAATGAAAGAAAACTGTATCCAGTATTTCTGTTATTCCATGTCAGCATCTTCTCTCTGATATTTCTTAATAGTAATGTTCTTGCAATGTAGTCTGTTAAACTGTTGGACAGTATCCATCTGGTCAATAAGAAACAACACAAAACAACAGCAACGATGACGACGATACAACAACAACAACAACAACAGCC
>JADBJO010003932.1:50000-62500 GCA_016801955.1 Conus betulinus | reverse complement strand
TATTTCTTAGTTTTCTTCCTCCTATATATTGTTCTTAATTCCTAAATCTTCTTTCTGAATCTTCCAGTCCTCCGTGTCTCTACCGCTACAGCCAGACAAAACAGAGCTGGCGCCATATACGCATCATCATTCTCGTGCTAGTATATGCTCGTGTGTGCCCTGATACATAGAAAGTGGTTATCGGAAATAGCGCATGTCCACATGCACTTGCATCTTGCGTGAGCAGCAAGCGGAAAGACTCGCGCGTGGCATCACTAAGCCCACACAGGACATGTTTTGTTTTCATTATTGGGAGCGAGATACAGGCTGGAGTTACAGGGACAGGATGGGGGTGGGGGGAACTGGATTAGAAATGTCGGGGAAAATACCCTCGTCCGTGTAAATATTGTCAGCATCGACATTTTTATAGAGTTCGGTATCGTTTTGCCCCCCCCCCCCCCCCCCCCCCCCCCCTCCCCCCCCCCCCTCAAAAAAAAAAAAAAAAAACACCCCACCCCCCTTTCCGCTGCCGCATTTCATCCCCTCACCTCCCTCTCCCCCCCCCCACTCCCCCGAAAAAAGAAAAAGAACACACACACACACACACACACACACACACACACACACACACACACACACACACACACACACACAACAAAACAAACAAACAAAAACCAAACAAACAAACAAACAAACTGACACGTCCCGTCAGTTACGCGCGCGCGAGCACACCCCCCCCCCCCCCCCCCCCCCTCCTTTATTATGATCTTCCCTTAATCCAACAGCTGAGGGACTAATGAGCATTTCCAGTGGTTTGTCAGTCGCAGTTATTGTTATTGTTTGGCTGTGTGTGCTTGATGGCGATGGAGATAAAGACGATGATGATGGTCCACACCCCTTCCTCAGCCTCACGGGCTGTCCGAATGGCCAGCAGATGTACTGAGTGACAAAGTGAGAGCCAGCTTGTCTGTCTGTATGCTGTGTGAAAGAGCGACAATCCCACGGTGCCTGTACGCTGTGCCACAGAGCGACCATCTTACGGTGCTGTCTGTACGCTGTGTCACAGAGCGACGATCTTACGGTGCTGTCTGTACGCTGTGTCACAGAGCGACAATCTTACGGTGCTGTCTGTACGCTGTGTCAGAGCGACAATCGACAATCTTACGGTGCTACGGTGCGCTTTGTCGCTGTACGCTGTGTCACACAGCGCGACAATCTTACGGTGCTGTCTGTATGCTGTGTCACAGAGCGACAATCTTACGGTGTTTTTGTCTGTACGCTGTGTCACAGAGCGACAATCTTACGGTGCTGGTGCTGTCTGTACGCTGTGTCACAGAGCGACAATCTAACGGTGCTTTTGTCTGTACGCTGTCACAAAGCGACAATCTTACGGTGCTGTCTGTACGCTGCGTCACAGAGCGACAATCTTACGGTGCTGTCTGTACGCTGCGTCACAGAGCGACAATCTTACGGTGCTGAGGCAGGGCAGACAGAGTGCCGCCTATCTCCCTCCCCCCAGCCTGCCAGACCTAACAACATCAAAGACACACAACTGCTGTACTTTCTTTTTCTTTCTATCCGCCCGGCTGCCGTTCAGGTTTCGTCGGCTGCTCTTCTCAAGCTTCGCTACTCCACCGCTTTGTACAGAGATGGTAAGAATCACCCATGTGTTAAGGATCACCTGAAAAGTGGCAAAGTTGCCTCTACTACCATACCCCCTCCTTCCTTTTCCCCACTTACCCCCCCCCCCCCCCCCCCCCCCCTACTACCATACCACACACCCACACACACACACACACACACACACACACACACACACACACACACACACACACACACACACACACACACACACACACGCACACACACACACACACGCGGTTTGACTCGCGCACTTAGATGCATGTGTGGCAGTACATTCCAGACATTCTTTCATCATTGTTCTCTCTAGTACTTGCTCTTATTTTCCAGCATCGCTTCACGTTCTCTTCACACTAGATGGTCATATTTCCAGTATCATTTCCCCGCCATCGTTCACTGCAGAGCTTGGTCTTACTTACTTTCCAGCATTGTTCTACATTGCACTCTATAATATTACAAAGTCTCACGTTCTGTCATCGTTTCCCATGTGTGTTGTCACACAGTCTTATTTTCCGCAATTATTCCTCGTTGCTCTCTGTATTATTTAATCGTACTTTCTATCATTATTTTCCTTTGTTTTCTGAATCGCTTAGTCTTACTTTCTGCCTTCATGCCCTATCGTTCTCTACATTACATAACCTTATTTTCCACTGTCATTCCCCATCATTTTCTATATTACATGGTCTTAATTCCCACCATGATTCAGCGTCTTTCTCTGTAATACTTAGTCTTACTTTTCACCATCGTTTGCCATTGCTCTCTGCAATGTTTGGTTTCACTTTCAACTATCGTTCCACCTTGTTCTCAACAGTACTTAAATGGCGCAGTTTTCCAACATCGTTTCACGTGGTTCTTGACGGTACTCAAATGATGTAACTTGATGCACGCACGCACGCACGCACGCACGCACGCACGCACACACACACGCACGCACACACACACACACACACACACACACACACACACACACACACCGGAAAGAGAGTCTGGTTGAGTTTCAAACCCCGTTGATCTGATAAAGAGTTTGAAATCTATTCAAAGTTGAAGAAGACAAAGAGAGAAGAAAAACGGTTCTTAAAACAGACAAAGAAAGAAAAAAAAAACGGTTCTTATAATAAAGAGAGAAGAAACGGTTCTTAAAACAAAGAGAGAAGAATCGGTTTTTAAAACAGACAAGGAGAGAAGAAACAAAACAGACAAGAGAGAGAAGAAAGGTTCTTAAAACAAAGAGGGAAGAAACGGCTCTTAAAACAAAGAGAGAAGAAACGGTTCTTACACAGACAAAGAGAGAAGAAACGGTTCTTAAAGCAGGCAAAGAGAGAAGAAACGGTTCTTAAAACAAAGAGAGAAGAAACGGTTCTTTAAGCAGCAGGCGAGAGAGAAAAACGGTTCTTAAAACAGACAAAGAGAGGAGAAACGGTTCTTAAAACAGACAAAGAGAGAAGAACGGTTCTTAAAACAGAACAAGAGAAAAAGAAACGGTTCTTACAGCAGACAAAGCGGGGTAAAAAAAAAAAAAAAAAAAAAAAAGGGAGAGTAGATACAGAGGTGGAAGATAAAGAATGGGCGGAAGAGAATGGAGAGAGACGAGGAAGGGCAGGAGGAAGTGGGAAGAGGGAGAGCGTCTAAGGATGGTGGTAGTGGTGGTGGTGGTGGTGGCGGTGGTCTTGATAGTATAACTTAACTGTCAGTATCGCTTTGAACGTTGGTGTTGGCACACCAGGACGACTGTCGCGCGGCGTCTCTACAGGGTCTAGCAGACAAGGTCTTGGCGTGCTGCTGCGATATCCTGGTCCATTTCCCCTAAAGGCTATCTGCCGACTCCCTCGGGGTGTGAGACTGATTAGTTCTTGCCCACAGAGCTCTTCCAGTCAGGTTCCATTCGTGTTCAGTCGAACGTACTTCTGGGTGACCTTGCTGGTCTCCGGGTCCGGCCTTCCTCGTCATGGGTGGTCGATAACCTTGCGGGATACGATCTAGCACTACAGGAACCCACAAAGGAGGAAGAAAGTAGGGGAAGAGGGGGGTGGGGGTGGGGAGGAGGTTGGAGGGAGAAAGAAAAGGAAAAGAAAGGGAGAATGACAAAGTCAAGGGTAGCCTCATACCAATCCCACTGAGTCTCACTCTCTGCTTCGCTTATTTATCTTGGGCATCTCTTGTTTCAGACATTGTGGACTTCTTTCCATCTTTGTCAGTTAAACACTTTCCTCTAATGATTCAGGAAGAACATTGAATCTTGGAGGCACATGTCTTCCCCCCCCCCCCCCCCCCCCCCCCCCCCCCCCCCGTTTACCCCCATCTGCCTTCTCTTCAATTACAAAGCCACAGTGAGGAAGTTCGTCCTGGCAAAGTACCGATGCTAGTGCTTTACGGGGAATCATATCATAATAAGGTCGCGGCGAGGACACCCATTAGAGGGCACGCTGCACGGCTGCCGAATCGCTTTGTGTTTAGTGATTTCCCTTCTAATCCAACAGGCAGTATAGAGTAGTGGCAGGTGGGACTGATCATACTTTGGAGGACTTCAGAAACGGTCCTGCCTCCTATCGTGGCAGCATTTGAGATGGTCTGTCTGTAATACTGCACGACATCCCATGCCATGTTTGAACAGCCCATTACAGGCACCATCCTGAATGACGTAACTCAATTTCAACAGCTCGCATACCAGCACAATACTGGTTTTCATTGTCCACCTAGTTCAGCATGGGAGGAAACAACCTTCGTGTTTTCCCATTTGTGGAGGTTCCACGAAGGAATAAAGGAAACTCTCTCTCTCTCTCTCTCTCTCTCTCTCTCTCTCTCTCTCTCTCTCTCTCTCTCTCTCTGTATGCGAGTGCATATGTAGGCGTGCTGTGTGTGTGTGTGTGTGTGTGTGTGTGTGTGTGTGTGTGTGTGTGTGTGTGTGTATGTGTGTGCGTGCGTGCTTGCGTGCCTGAGTGAGTGTGTATGTGTGTGTGTGTGTGTGTGTGTGTGTGTGTGTGTGCTTCATGACCTACCTCAATGCTTGTCAAAAAATGTCAACTTAGTACAATATGCAGATGATATTTGCATGTGGATGAATGTGTCCATGAAAAAGAAGTCACCAAAAAGAGATAAATAACTATAGAAAAGCTTATCAAATGGAATTAGATAAATTAAATAACTACTTGCTTGAAAATGGACTAACTCTATCAACTGAGAAAACTCATCTGGTTTTATTTAACAATGGTGCTAATCCACCCAATCTACCATCCCTCCATATTGGATCTGATATTTTGGAATATAAACAAAGGGTAAAGTTTTTGGGGGTTTATATTACTTCTAAATTAAATTGGAATTATCACATTGAATACTTGTTATCTAAAGCAAGAAAACTTTAAATTTTTTTGAAAGTTATCAGCAAGCAGTACTGGAGCCAAGATGTCAGAGTATTAAAACATCTAGCGATAAGTCTTGTTCGCTCTAGGCTTACGTATGGTCAAGAAGCTTTTTTCACTGCTCCAAAATATCTGTTAAATAAATTACAAAGCGTGGATTGTAAAGCTTTTCGATTGGCCTTGGGGGTTCCTTTCCATACATCAACAATAGCAACATATAGAGAGTAGGAGTACTTCCTTTAAATGAATGCCGTCAGCTTGCCATCGCTAAATATTTGCTAAAAGCCTCTTTAAGTGAAAACAATGTTGAAATGAAATCGGCTTAAGGTCAGATGTGTTGATTTCCCCAAACGAGCCAAAAAAAAACATATCATGTCTTAAAACAATAAAAACTGAAACTCTAGATACTTTTCAACAATCAGAAATAGGATTAGAAGATATGGTGAAATGTAGTAATCCATGTAGTGCTATCCCTCCGTGGGAATTACAAAAAGGACATTTTGACATTAATTATACTGATGCAAAGAAAAGTGAGAATATAAATTTTATTGGCACAATTGCGAACGAGCATTTATTTCTCAATTATCCAAATCATCTCAAAGTTTATACCGATGGTTCAGTTCTAGAAAATCATGGAGCTGGTGCTGCTTTCACTATCCCCAACTTAAAGGTCAAAAGAGGTTTTTATATTGGAAAGCACAGATCTATATTTACAGCTGAATTAACTGCTATTCTTATGGCTTTGCATTATTTGCTTGATTTTCCGAAAACTGTGACTCAAATTCTTTTTTGTGTCGATTCAAAATCAGTGTTGTATGCCTTAAGCAATTCAAATTCTAGTGTGAGAAAAGATTTGATTTTTGAGATTAATCATTTGGTGCATTTCCTTATTCTAAGAGGTAGTAATCTTACCTTTCTTTGGGTGCCTTCACACAGTGGAATACCTTTCAATGAATCCGTAGATAAACTAGCTAAAAACTCTGCAGATTATACAAATGAAGCATATAATTTGAAGATCCCATTATCATTGAAAGAAGGTTATAGCCTACTGCAGAATGCTTGCTGGAAGCATTTTAGAAAGAAACAAAAAGATGTTGGCCACTCATCAGCTGCTGACCATCAAACGAGTTTTGAAGATGCTTTTATATCTAAGTATGGTCAATTATCTAACCTAAGACTTTTAACTTCCCTTGCATATAGATTCAAACTTAATGCTTTTAAGACCAAATCACTTCCAACACCACATGCGTGTGTGGTGGGAAAATTTCTAATGAGCATATACTTTTCCACTGTAGAAAAATGAAAACCTATCTGCCTACTTTTTCGGAAAAGTCCCTGAAGGAGGTTTTAGTAAAACCCCTTTTGATTTGTGACATTGTTTTAGGACTTGTTCAGAGTACCATTTTTAGATTCCTTTAATAATTCTACTTTCACGTTTAAATGTTAGTATCCTGTTACCTTCAGCGTTCATCTGATGTTTTTAAAAATGTTTATTCTAGTTATGTTATAGGTTGCAATTTTTATTCACGTTAACATTTTTTTTTCTCCGATTTCCATCCCAATCCTCCTTTTTTCTCCTTTTTTTTTTTTTCATTTATACTTCTTCATCTTTTTCTCTCTCGCTGTTTCTCTATCTCTTGAAGAACACACACACACACACAAAAGCGTTGAACACTCTCATCTAGTCTTCTCTCGGCACGTTCAGACGAGTTCATTACGCAGAGAGAATCTTTCCACACGAGTAGAACGACAACGCTACAAACACCTCCACCCTAATAGCTCGTTTCTGGAAAGTTCTGGGGGTAACATACACGTGTGAAATCACAGACCTGATGGAAACGCAGACCTAAGGAAAACATTTGGTACATAAATCTCAGGAAAAGGAGACCTGAGGAAACCATAGACCTGAAAGAAACATTTATCTGAAAGAAATATAGACCCAAGACGAACATAGACCGGAGGCTTATACAAATGAGGGTGGTATAGACATTGATAGAATACAGGCCAGAGAGAAACATAGACAAGAAGGTACTATAGACATGAAGGTAATACAGACATTGACAGAATACAGGCCGGAGAGAAACACACATTGACAAGAAGGTACTATAGACATGAAGGTAATACAGACATTGACAAAATACAGGCCGGAGAGAAACACACATAGACATGAAGGCACTACAGACTTGAAGGTAAGATAGACCTAACGAAAAGAAAGACCTTAGAGGAACATAGAACTGAGGCTAAAATAGATCTCAGGGAAACAGCCAGGGTGGAAAGACGGAACTGAAGGACCGTAGACCAAGGGAAACAAACCGGACAGAAACAATGATCCGAGGGTATACAGATATGACAGGAAGACAGACCTTAAAATGGGCCTGAAATTATAAACCTGAGGTTAATATAGAGCTACAGGAGACATAGATTTGAAGAAACCCACACCTGACGGAAACATAGGCCTGAGGAAAACGTTGACCAGAGGGAAACATTAAGCCAGGGTAAACGCAGACCTGAGGGGTAACATAGACCTGAGGAAAACACTGACCAGAGAGAAACATTAAGCCGGGGTAAACGCAGACCTGAGGGTAACATAGACCTGAAGGAAATGTTGACCTGAGGGAAACATGGGCCTGAGGGAAACATGGGCCTGAGAAAAACATGGGCCTGAGGGAAACATGGGCCTGAGGGAAACATGGGCCTGAGAGAAACACTGACCTGAGGGAAGCACCAACGCGGGGGAAACACAGACCTGAGAGAAACATTGACCGGAGAGAAATAAGGACCCGAGGGAAACGCAGACCTGCGGGAAACACAGACCTGCGGGACACAGACTTAAGGGAAACACAGACCTGAGGGAAACACAGACCTGAGGGAAACACAGACCTGAGGGAAACACAGACTTAAGGGAAACACAGACCTGAGGGAAACACAGACCTGAGGGAAACACAGACCTGAAGGAAACACTGACCTGAGAAAAACACAGACCTAAGGAAAACACAGACCCTGAGGGAAACACAGACCTAAGGGAAACACTGACCTCAGGGGAACACTGACCTGAAGGAAACACTGACCTGAGGGAAACACTGACCTGAAGGAAACACTGACTTAAAGGAATCACTGACCTGAGGGAAACATTAAGCTGGGGGAAGCACAGACCCAAGGGAAATAGACCTGAGGGAAACACAGACTGAGGGAAACAATGACCTGAGGGAAACGCTGACCTGAGGAAAACGGAGACCTGGAGGAAAAACAGACCAGAGGTAAACACAGATCTGAGGGAAACACAGACTTGAGGGAAACACGGGACCTGAGGCAAACACAGATCTGAGGGAAACACGGACCTGAGGCAAACACAGACCTAAGGGAAACACTGACCTCAGGGGAACACTGACCTGAAGGAAACACTGACCTGAGGGAAACACTGACCTGAAGGAAACACTGACTTAAAGGAATCACTGACCTGAGGGAAACATTAAGCTGGGGGAAGCACAGACCCAAGGGAAATAGACCTGAGGGAAACACAGACTGAGGGAAACAATGACCTGAGGGAAACGCTGACCTGAGGAAAACGGAGACCTGGAGGAAAAACAGACCAGAGGTAAACACAGATCTGAGGGAAACACAGACTTGAGGGAAACACGGACCTGAGGCAAACACAGATCTGAGGGAAACACGGACCTGAGGCAAACACAGATCTGAGGGAAACACGGACCTGAGGCAAACACAGATCTGAGGGAAACACGGACCTGAGGCAAACACTGACATAAGGCAAAGACAGACCTGAGGCAACACAGACCTGAGGCAAACACAGACCTGAGGCAAACACAGATCTGAGGGAAACACTGACCTGAGGCAAACACAGATCTGAGGGAAACATTGACCTGAGGCAAACACAGATCTGAGGGAAACACTGACCTGAGGCAAACACAGACCCCGAGGAAAGCATTGACCTGAGGCAAACACTGACCTGAGGGAAACACTGACCTGAGGCAAACACAGACCCGAGGAAAACATTGACCTGAGGCAAACACTGACCTGAGGGAACACTGACCTGAGGCAAACACTGACATAAGGCAAAGACAGACCACGCAGACCTGAGGGAAATATTGATCTGAGGGTAACATAGATCTGAAAGAAACACCGACCTAAAGGAAACACTGACCTGAAGGAAACACCAACCTGAGGAAAACACTGACGTGATGGAAACATAGCCCTGAGGGAAGCACTGACCTGAGGGAAACACTGACCTGAGGAAACACTGACCTGAGGGGAAACACTGACGTGAGGGAAACACAGACCTAAGGGAAACACTGACCTACAGGAAACACTGACCTGATGGAACACATTGACCTTAGGGGAAACAGTGACATGAGGGAAACACTGACCTGAGAGAAACACTGACCTCAGGAAACACTGACCTGAGGGAAACAGTGACCTGAGGGAAACACTGACCTGAGGGAAATATTGACCTGATGGAAACACTGACGTGAGGGAAACACAGAACTGAGGGAAACACTGACCTGAGTGGAAACAGACCTGACGGAAACACTGACCTGCGGGAAACACTCACGAGATGGAAACACTAACCTGAGGAAAACACTGACGTGTGGGAAACAGAACTGAGGGAAACACTGGCCTGAGTGGAAACACTGACCTGACGGAAACACTGACCTGAAGGAAACACTGACCTGAAGGAAACACTGACGTGAGGGGAAACACAGACCTGAAGGAAACACTTACCTGACGGAAACACTGACCTGAAGGAAACACTGACCTGAGGGAAACACTGACCTGAGGGAAACACTGACCTGAAGGAAACACTTACTTGACGGAAACACTGACCTGAAGGAAACACTGACGTGAGGGAAACATTGACCTGATGGAAACATTGAGCTGAGGGAAACATTGACCTGATGGAAACACTGACCTGAGAGAAACACAGACCTGAAGGACACACGGACCTGAGGGAAATACAGACCTAAAGGGAAACACAGACCTGAGGGAAACACAGACCTGAAGGAAACACAGACCTGAAGGAAACACTGACCTGAGGGAAACACTGACCTGAGGGGAACACAGACCTGACGGAAACACTGACCTGAGGGAAACACTGACCTGAGGGGAAACACAGACCTGACGGAACACTGACCTGAGGGAAACACTGACGTGAGGGAAACCAGAACTGAGGGAAACACTGGCCTGAGTGGAAACACTGACCTGACGGAAACACTGACCTAAAGGAAACACTGACCTGAAGGAAACACTGACCTGAGGGAAACACTCACGTGATGGAAACACTAACCTGAGGAAACACACACTGATGTGTGGGAAACAGAACTGAGGGAAACACTGGCCTGAGTGGAAACACTGACCTGACGGAAACACTGACCTGAAGGAAACACTGACCTGAAGGAAACACTGACCTGAGGGAAACACTGACCTGAAGGAAACACTTACTTGACGGAAACACTGACCTGATGGAAACACTGACGTGAGGGAAACATTGACCTGATGGAAACATTGAGCTGAGGGAAACATTGACCTGATGGAAACACTGACCTGAGGGAAACACAGACCTGAGGGAAACACAGACCTGAAGGAAACACAGACCTGACGGAAACACAGACCTGAAGGAAACACTGACCTGAGGGAAAAACTGACCTGAGGGGGAAACACAGACCTGACGGAAACACTGACCTGAGGGAAACACTGACCTGAGGGAAACACAGATCTGAGGGGAACACTGACCTGAGAGAGACACTGAGGAAACAGACCAGAATAGGGGAAAAGGGGGGGGGGGGGGGGGGGGGGGGGGGGAATGAGGTAAAAGACCTGGTGTCCCAGCGACTTGATCGCTCTACGTGACGTGGCGGGAAGCGGCGCTTGGGTCTTTATCCAAGCCGTGGCGCATAACGATGATGAGGGCTTTCAGCACGCCACTCTCTGAACATCATAATGCTGGAGCGGTGGCCTTGAGCTTAATTAGGGAGTTGGCTATTTATGGGGAAGGACAAAATTTAAGCATGTGAGCGTCTCTCTCTCTCTCTCTCTCTCTCTCTCTCTCTCTCTCTCTCTCTCTCTCTCTCTGTGCAAACGCACGGACGTGTGTGTGTGTGTGTGTGTGTGTGTGTGTGTGTGTGTGTGTGTGTGTGTGTGTGCGTGCGTGCGTGCGTATGTGTGTGTGTGTGCGTGTGTGCGCGCGCGCGCGCGCGTGCCTGTGTGTCTGTGTGTCTATGTGTGTGTCTGTGTGTATGTCTGTGTGTGCGTGCATGCGTGAGAGAGAGAGAGAGAGAGAGAGAGAGAGAGAGAGAGAGAGAGAGAGAGAGAGAGAGATGATCTCGAACCTATGCTTGGATTCACTATTTCTGAACCGTTTCATGTTGACATATACCCTGCCAATCCACTAAACCCCCCCCCCCCCCCCCCCCCCCCCCTTTCTCACATTTCCAAAGTACACAATCATCGGGATTTCTTTTCCAGGGAGTCAACACACCACGAGCAATCACCTTCACCATTCTCGCCAGTCCACTCCCTCGGCCTTGAGCGGGCTTCTGCTGTCGGCTGGCCTGTAAACAACACGATCTGTCCACTCGAAGAACGGCGCCATCACACCATACGTTAAAAGGTGCTGTCGTGACTGGCTGTAAGGTGACGGGCAAAAAGACGCGGTCTGGAAGTGTCACTCTTCGGAGACGACCACGAATGAACGGCACTATCAACTTTCCTGCAGTCACTCTTCTCAGCGTGAGAGGCGAGTGGAGAGGGAGGAAGGTGTGATGGGGGGGGGGTGGGGGGGGGGGTGGTGGGGGGAGTGCCAGTCTTATGGTTATAGTTGAGCATGAGATGTAAGGGCGAGCATGAGAGACTATGTAAGAGAGAGAGAGAGAGAGAGAGAGAGAGAGAGAGAGAGAGAGAGAGAGAGAGAGAGAGAGCATTTTGTGTGTGTGTGGAGTGTGATCGAAATGATGTTGCTTCAAGACGTTCCTCAGATACTTTCGAGGGTGAATAAAGAGGGCTAGAATATAAATTACTGTACATGCAGTTTTATGTGTTTTTTGTTTTATTGTGTGTGTAAGGAACAGTATAAAGTAGAACACGCAAGAAAAAGCTTTTCCCTGACATAAATTGTATCGGGCATGTTAAACACTGCGTGGCGCCACTACTCAGATTATCAGAAACACGCAGAACGACGAAGAGTCTGTATGTGCTTCAAGTGAATGGCAAGCCACAGTTTCACCCGCCTGCTACACCATACCTTCTGGACTTCTTCAAAGAAACATACACACGTGTAGGTTTGATGTGTGACGAATTTATCGACTTATTCACGCAACATATGCCCGCTACACCATACCTTCTGGACTTCTTAAAGGAAATATACATACGTGTACGTTTGATGTGTGACGGATTTACAGAGTCGTTCACGCAACATATTTCACCTAAATTAATTTGCAAACTTTGACTTGTTTTGTAACCTTTTTCATATTTTTTTTTTTTTTCGCTTTTACTGTTTGCTGTGTGGTTCATAGC
>JADBJO010003932.1:42500-45000 GCA_016801955.1 Conus betulinus | reverse complement strand
GAATGGGAAATAAAATCAAAACTATTGTGGCAAATTAAAGAATGGGCACACATCAGAAATTGAAAAAAAAAATCTTTTTAATGATTGGGGCATTTCCTCGTTCGCTACTGAAACACAAAGGTTTCAGATGTGGTGAACTGCCCTCATCTCAGAAAGATGGCATTATCATCTTTATGAAAGGAGAGATAAACCAAAATCATGTGGACAAAACTGGAAACTAATTCCTTTATTTAATATTGTTTTACAAACCTGGATCATTAAGGGCACAAAATAACGTACTTCCCAAAACCACAGTGAAGAGACAACAGGTTTGATTAAAGCCAGTAAATGAAAAGAACAGCAGAGTTGGTTACGACTGACACAATCATCTTCGGACGTGCTATAACTTACTTATTTTGTCAGACTGTTTTCACCCCGAACATGATTTTATTAAAAGCTCTAAAAAAAAAAAAAAAAAAAATCTGGATTTCGTCGAGTATGTTGTTACTGACCTTTCCATCTAAGGTAATGAAAAAAATTATTGTGATGAATTTCAAATGTTCAGCCTGGTTGAAAGTAGAAAGATGTGGAAAAGGGAAAGAACTTTTTCAAGACAAGACAATAGCATCGAACATTAAATCCTCCAATTTGCTGGCACACACAGATCATGCTCTGTCGAAGCATAAATAATACAATCGAAACATTTACCCGAAAATCTGATTTATGTATTAACGATGAGAAAAGAAATCAATGTAACTGAGCGGCGAAAAGAGACCTTTTCTTAAATATTTACCTCAGTGTAAGGGAGTAAAAGCAAGAAAAACATAAAAAGGGGTGTTGAAGATTTATATATCTGTAATTAACTTAACAATTATTTGTCCGAAACCAAATTATCATTGTTTTTGAGATCGATAAGAATTTAGGAAAACAGCGATTTTAGAGTCCTAAATCTGATCGTGACAGATAACTCAATCTTTGTTTTCTTTTGTCATTGTTGTTGTTTTTACCAAATCCAACAAAAACTTAGTCAATGGTTTGATTCAATGTGATTCAAGTTTATTTGGAAAAGAACACATAAATTGTGTAAGCTGAAAATCAGTTATTACAAGAATGAAGAGGGAGATTTGGATGACCAGATGTAAAATATTTCATATGTACCTTAAAAGCTTTGGACAGGCAAACTACAAGAGAAATACAGAAATGCATGGCTCAAGAACTTTCAAATGTGTGGAACGTTTCCTCCAATGAATTCCAAAGTATATCATTTCCTCTGACATTATACTAGCGTTCATCAAGTCTGTAATGCAAGTCAAGTGTAATGCATGTTTTCCAAGCCAAGTTCCGAATAACAGTGACTTAACAGTATGTCATGCCTCTGTGGTGTGTGTGTGTGTGTGTGCGTGTGGTGCGATGTAATGCGGAGCGATATTTCCACAGAGGCCTAGATACCACAGAGAGTGTGTGTGCGGACACTTGCAGTGAGTAAAAAAAACAAAAAAAAACTACAAACAAATTAAAACTTCGAAGAAACACGTGCTTGATGGGTTGCACCAGCTGAAAGAATCACAGATTATGAAAAAATATAAAAGCTTTGATTGATGCCAGAGTAAAGAACCCCCATGGGATTTTATCGCAAAGATTAAGGAGGGGATGAATCGAAATTGACCTTTGTTTTAAAGCGCCCTTATGTGTATGGAACTTTTTTAAAATCCGCTCTTGGTAGAGATTCTTGATACCTGTTTTATGAGATAGTGCTTGAAAATATCCCCTTTTTGTTTCTGGTGTCTTTTCGGATATAGAGTTCGGATAGTCTTTTAAAAGACTACAACTCTCATGTAAGGATAAAGGAATGCATACCTTTGTTAAATCATGTTCGTAATGTGTATGTGCGTGCATGCATGGATAACCAACGTCTGACAGTGTGTACATTCAATCAGTGTTAGTGAATAGCTGATGGTTACATATCACTTATGCTTCTGGCATAGTATTTCTGCACGATTCTTGGATACTAATGACAGTGCAACTTTGGCATGAATCCACTCTTTGAGAGATATCAAGGAATTATGAAATACATGAAACAGACAACAATTACAAGCAAAGAAGTAGCCACGTCCCGGTCAGTGAGATCATATGGAGAAAGACTGGAGGGCAGTAGTAGAGTAGAGAGGGTTGGACGGGAGGAGAAGGAGAGAGAGGGGGGGGGGGGGGGGGGGGGGGAATCGGTAGGGGGATAGGTGGGGGATAGGGGGGTGGGTGGGGGTGGGGGAAGGAGGGGTGTTCCTTGATCAAACCGACTGTAAACGGGGCCTTTAACGGTCCTATTAGATCCAACACACGTTCATAAAAGTTCAAAAGACTGGGAACTGATCAAAGGCCCCCCCCCCCCCTCACCTCCCACCCCCGCCTTCCCCTATAATCCTCAAGCCACAGCACAGCAGCAACACATCTCTACGCTTCCCCCCCCCCCCCCCCCCCTCCTCCTTCACTGCACCCCAAACTGCAGGGAGGAAGCCCTAGACAC
>JADBJO010003932.1:30000-35000 GCA_016801955.1 Conus betulinus | reverse complement strand
AATATCGATTTGTGTATTCGCCCTTTTTCCCTGTTGTTGCTATAGTGACTTGCATTTTTTCCATTTTTTTTTTTCCTCCTTTTTTTTTGTTATCTCCAGGGCTGGGTGGAAAAAAAAAAGCATGTACAATGTGCTTATCTCATTACCCTGGTAACATAGAATTTCGTTGTTCGTTCGTTCGTTCATTTTCTCCTGCCAGCTACCTGGTGCAACAGTAGTCAAAACGATTAAGGTAAACTTACATGAGACAACATTGTAAACAATGTGCTTATAAGATCCTTAGGTCTAAGTCTTTGCTGCTGTTGATAGTATGAGGAGCAGCAGCAAAAGCTGCAGCTTGTAGAAATACTGGTGGTTATACTTTTATTGTTGGTTTAGTTGCTGACAGGCAAACATACGATGTAAACTTCTTTTTTATATTTCTCTCTTCTTTAGATCTTGTGTACTATTGATGAAAATGATGTCAGAAAATTATTCAAAACAATGCCGTAAATAGTATTAAAGGAGTATTAAACAATGTTGCTTATTGTCAACAAGGTATTAAAGCCCATGTGTTGATAATTGCTGTTGTTAGCTGACGCTGAAAGCAGAAGAAATAGCAAAGATTATCCCAGTATCCCCCTCTTTGTTTCTCCTATCCCCACCTCAATCCCCCCCCCCCCCCCCCCTTTTTTTTTTTATTCAGAACTGAGATTCGTTTTTGATAAAGTGTTCGGTCCATTTGTACCATGACTTCCCGCTCTCTTTGAGTCTCCCCTATTCCCGCCCCACCTCCACACGACTTAGTTCTTTATTCAACTCCCCCCCCCCCCCCCCCCCCTCTCTCCCCCTCCTCTCCCTCTGTCCCTCTGTCTGCCTATCTCTCCACTCTCTCTCTCTCTTCTCTCTCTCTCTCTCTCTCTCTCTCTCTCTCTCTCTCTCTCTCTCTCTCTCTCTCTCTCTCTCTCTCTCTCTCTCTCTCTCTCTATGTTTTCCCCCAGAGTTCAGAGTTCTCTATGCTTTGCCGATATCCTGGTGCGACAATGGTCAATACGATTAGGAGAAAATTACAGGAGACGACATTGTGAACAAGGTACTTACAAGGAGCTCTTTGGTCTATATTTTTTATTCTAACTCCATTGGTAGAGTGAAACAGTAGCGGCAAAAACAGCAGCTTAAAGAAGTACTGGTGGTTATGGCTTTATTGTTGGTTCATGTCTTGACAGGCCAACAAACGATCCTGTTTCTTCTCTCTTTGGATCTTGTGCAATTTGGATGAAACTTATTTCAGAAAACTTATTCAAGACAAGTTAACTTGTCGGTAAATTATCAGAAAATATTCTTCACAAGATATTAAGGCCCATGTGTTGATAATTGTTGTTAGTAGATGCAGATGCAGAAGCAGCGGCAGAAACAGCAACAGTGATAGTGGTGTGGTTTTGTTTTTGCTGATGTTCCAAGTGCAGAAAGGGAAAGAGTTAAACTAACTACCCTTCCTTCGCACACACACACACACACACACACACCTTTCTTTTTTTTCTGAGATTCGTTCCCAGTAAAATGCCAAGTCCATTTATACCATGCATCATCACTTTCCGTTTTCTCTCTGTTTCTTCACCTACCCCACCCCTTCCACCTCCTTTCCGATATTTCCGATATTCTCATTTATTCTCTCTCTCTCTCTCTCTCTCTCTCTCTCTCTCTCTCTCTCTCATTACAATATGTGAGTTTCGGAGTCCGCAGTAGAGTCTTACGTAGAACCCTGTTCATCCCACTTTCGTTCACTCTCCTTGCCTTTTTTCTCTTGTTTGAGAGGTTGCAGACATCAAGATTTTTGTGTCTCAATATCTTCATATGAATCTCTCTCTCTCTCTCTCTCTCTCTCTCTCTCTCTCTCTCTCTCTCTCTCTCTCTCTCTCTCTCTCTCCTGTATTTGCATAAAACGTTGAGGTTCAGAGAAAATGTGACCTCATAATATTCTGCATTTATTTTACTTTTCTTGTAATCTGCTAATTCTGTTTTCCTCATGTCTTCATTTTTTAGTGTGTATTTTGTTCACTTATCCCGTCATGGGAGGCTACGACCCTAATAATGAATAAAACATTCCCCCTCCCTCCCTGTCTCTGTCGCTGTCTGTCGGTCTGTCTGTCTGTCTGTCTCTCTCTCTCTCTCTCTCTCTCTCTCTCTCTCGCTCTCTCTCTCTCTCTCTCTCAGAGTGTCTGAGTAACATATAAAATCAATATATATGATGAGTTGTTTTTTTTCGTAGCTGTCGTTCGTTGTGTGTGGTTGTACATTTCTTTCATTCTTTCCAGTTGCTTACCGCTCAGAATCTGACCATCTCTCTCTCTCTCTCTCTCTCTCTCTCTCTCTCTCTCTCTCCCTCTCTCTCTCCACCGCTCGCTCCGCTCCCACCTCCCACCCCCACCCCCCTTAGCTCCTTCCTCAGAGCAGCAGGCATCCCGTGGAGTCAGGGGGGACTGAGGGGAGGGCACGGGGTGCAGGCCATGTCGGGTGGCGAGCGTCAGCCGCGTCAGAGAGAACCTCTCCCGCTCCCGTCACTCAAAGGCCCACATCAAAGAGGCCGACACCTCGCTCAATGGCCGTCTCTCTGGCAGCAGCAGATGAGGCCCACCACGTCTAGCGGCACCGCAGCACCCCGCCGATCCACAGCCGCCGCCCGATTCAATCAACGAACTCACTTTTTTTTTCTTCTTCTTCTTCTCTCTCTCTCTCTCTCTCTCTCTCTCTCTCTCTCTCTCTCTCTCTCTCTCTCTCTCTCCTTCCCTTCCCCTCTGCCAAGCCCCTTCTGAGTCCTCCTCCTCCTCCTCCTCAGCTACAACTGTCGACGCAGGATATGGAAATCTATTGGAATCGGTATTGGACCTTCCTTCCTTATCGCTGCTTTCTGAGACCAGTCCTATCTTTTCTTGCCCCCACCCCCCACCCCCATCCCCATCCCCGTCGCCCGTCCTCCCTTTTTTCTCCCTCTCTCTCTCTCTCTCTCTCTCTCTCTCTCTCTCTCTCTCTCTCTCTCCTCCTGCTATTTTCTCCTCTGCCCCCATTCTTCCATTCACCCCTGCTTTAGTCTCCCCTTCTCCTTCCAGTGACAGGATATTGCGCGCCCCAGTGATCACAGGAAACAAGCAGGGGAGAAAAGTGGAGAGGGGAGAGGGGGCAAGGGGAAACGCACGCACCACGCGCCGAAGCACTCACAGAAAAGCCTGAAATTCTCCGGCTTCCAAAAACCTTATCTGGTTTGGAACAAAAGCTTTCCGCCTCCCTTGCGCTTCCCGAGAGTCAAGCAAAGGGCTCAACTCCCCGAAGTGACAGAAGGTGTCGCCCGGCGCGCGCTGCCGCCATGCTTTAGAAATGGCGACCGACTCCAGGAGTCAAAGGGCACACAGTGCAATTTGCAACGAAGCGCTGGAATTATTGCGCAGCTGCGGAAAAGTGTAATGGAGGGAATATCACGATCGATGGGGCAATGAAAGAGTGGAGAGATGAGGCAACGCTTCCAAAACCCCCCTTTGCCTCTCACGCTGAATAGGATGACGTCACGTGGCCATGATGTCAGAAAAAAAAACGCTATTGATTGCAACACGTCTCTGGGGTCTTCCATGACCCAGGGGAACTGGCTGCCTCGACCCCTGGGGTGCAATAGCACAATCCGCTTTTCAGCCCAGGGGGAGCCCCATCCATTGGCCTGCACCCTGGCCGCCAACGATGTATTTTCTGTGAGCTTTTTTCCCGTCGTTTGTCAAAAAATCGATGGTGGCAGAGAGGTCAGGATCAAATTTGGACGGCTAGTGCGGCTGGGCTGCAGGAAGAAAGCGCTGTGACACGGAGTCAGGCCAATAGCGGGATTTGTTTCCCGCGCGGAGCTCATTGTGTGCAGGATGGCACGGAAACCTCAGCAGGCCACGCGGCTCCTCTCTCTCTCCTCCTGCCTTCACCACGGTGCAGACTGACTAAAAGAAGAAGCGGTCCGTGCCATAGAAATAGCGGGGTCTGCAGCATCGGTGATATCCGACTCCAGCAGAAGAGGAGAACTCTTTTCATGTAGGGGGAACAAAATGCGGAGAACGATAAAATCTTGTCTGTTCAGCATTAAAGGATAAAAGATCAGACGGGTTTGCCCATGGGACAGGGTGATATCCACTACCTCAGCTCGTGTGTGGTCGGCAAGCGCTCGAGACTGATGGAAACCATTCTAACTTATACACTAAAATGTTTTTAAAATGAAAAACCCCTTTTGCTGGCCTTTTTAGCACAGTATCTACAATGAGCCTGTTATCAGCAGCAGTGTTTAGAACTGGTTTGGCACCACAGTGGAAGCTAATTATAGTCTGTAACCATTTTCAGAGGAAGTCCTGTATTGCCACAACCGGTAAACAAGGCATAGCCAACTGCCAGTAGCTGTAAACAGCAGTTTACAGCAGTAGTAGTAGTGTCAATGTCTCTAAATATAGTTGGTTGATGACTGGAAGAGGTCCGCAACCAATGTAAACCCATCATCAGTGATGAGAAACTTGTCAAAACTCATCAGTGAATAGAAGTCATGCAGAAGCAGTCTGTCAGCAGCAGGGGATATAAAGAGTCAAACTCCAGCTTGCTACTATCATCCGTGGATAGAAAAGTCAAATGCCAGTCTGATACCGGCAACAGTATGGAGAAACAATCTAGAGCCAGGCAACATCAATAGCCAGAGCCAGCCTGTGAGCACGAACAGTAGATAGAAACAATCTAGAAACAGACTGCCACCATCAGTGACTAAAACAATCTGATGCCTTCATCAGAGGCCAGAACCAAGCTGTTGCCATTAGCAATAGTCAGAGCCAATCTGCTGCCATTAGCAATAGTCAGAGCCAATTTGCTGCCATTAGCAATAGTCAGAGCCAATCTGCTGCCATTAGCAATAGTCAGAGCCAATCTGCTGCCATTAGCAATAGTCAGAACCAATCTGCTGCTGTTGCCATTAGCAATAGTCAGAACCAAGCTGTTGCATTATTAGCAATAGT
>JADBJO010003932.1:17500-25000 GCA_016801955.1 Conus betulinus | reverse complement strand
CGGCTGTGGACATGGCCAACACGCCCATTGAATTAGGGTCTGGCTCTAACTGGTGGGCAAACACACACGCTCCTGACTCTCCAACCGCCTGCCCTCGTTATCAACTCACCGTAGCATTAACGACCACGATCAGCCGTTTGGGGACACACGACGGCCTTCGGTGGACACGAGGCAGCCATTACGTCTGCTCCCCAAACAGCCGTGGAGACACAACAAGCTGGAAGTCGCCGACTGAATGTGTGGTTGAAGGCCTGCGCTGGAAAGGGAAGTTTACCTCAGCATTTTTCTTGAATCTGGCCCAGGAGAAGAGGCCCGTTAAAAGTCGTTTGAATTCCAACGTTTACAAGGCAATTTTAAAAACAAAACCTGTCGCAGCGTTCTTCAGATTAAAAAACTGGCCCGTAGAAAGTCATTGTACTTTCAACGTTTACATGGCGATTCAAAAACAAACCTTGTTGCAATATTCTGCAAACTAAAAAATAATTATGACAGACACAAGAACAGAACAGAATGGGATACCTTAAAATGTATGACCACAAATTTTGACTTCCGAGCCATAGTCAGAGATTGTTCGTGAACTATCGCTGAGAGTACTGCATGCATTTGGTTTTGAACTGTTAGTTCGCTTTCTGTCAAAAAAACAAACAAACCAGCAAACAACAACAACAACAACAACAACAACAACAACAACACACAACAACAAATGATGAGACAATTGTGAGCACTTCATTTGAACTCACCAGGAGAGTGATTTTTTTTTTAGGGGGTGGGGGGGTCATTTAGGACAAGAACTCAAAAGGTTCTGCGCTTTCTTGTGATTTGCCTTTGTGTCTTATCGTGTTAAAAGGGGAAGAACACGCTTTGATTAGAACTGCTTGACGCTGGGTACATTCCAGACAATAAACTGAATCTCCCATGTATATTGCCAAGACAGCTTTCAAGCCAGTGTTCTGTGTGCTCCTGGAATTAGCTATGGACACGGAGAACTAAACGGCAGGCCTTCACAGGAACGAAGCCAGAGGGAGTTTATTGTTTCGTTCCTTCCAATGTTTTATTTACCTACTTGCGTGCCGACTGACAAGATACATCAGTGACACCGCCTTCAGTTCCCTGCTTTTGTATTCTTACACCTGAGGGCGAATTTGACTGTGCCAGCTTTTCTTATTGTTGTTTCAAATCCAACGCTCTTGACCTCATTCAGATTTCGTTGAATAGTCTTTGAAGATTAAAGTTAATTTCACACTTGCAATACGTGGAAGAAAGGGCCGTAGACAGGTGATTAACGGGTTTTGGCATGGTTGAGTTGCCAAAGGTAAGATTAGAAGGTAAGATAGACAAAAAGCAACATTAATACCACATCCCCAGGCATGGAATTAAGTCCCATTATATTGTAGCAGACATCTACTTTTCTTTGCATCACATAGGCCTAATTCCAAATTTAAACCCGCCCTAACTCGTATAGAAAGAAACGCTAGCACTGAGAAAGTATATATAAAAAGGTATAACATTCTTTTCGTCAATGTTTTTGACTTTTATTGTAGAATTAAATTGGATTTCAATGTTGTGTTGTTGTTGCTGACGTTTTTAAAGTCATTCGTTTTCTTATACATTGAATTTTGTCGCATTTATGACCAAACCGGTGATACCTGCCAGAGAAGAGAACAGGTGTCACATGCTTGCTCCGGATGACGTTCTCAGCTGAGGGGAGTGACCTACCAGAGATGAACTTTTCCGTATATCGTCAGTAGTGCGCGGGGATGTGACAGTGCAATGCTTGTACGCCTTCCGTGTCCAGCCTATGACTGTAATATGTCGTTTCAACACATACGTTCACGCAGAGAGAGAGGAGAGAGAGAGAGAGAGAGGATGCGAAGAAAAGAAAGGAGGAGAGAACAACACGTAAGAAGCGTTGTTTGAATCTCCAACCCTTGTTAACACATTACAAATACAAAGCAGGACACACACGTATGTGCCAACCTTCACGCAGTTGTATCCGCAACACACTTGTTAACACACACACACACACACACACACACACACACACATATATATATATATATATATAGTATATATATATACAAACACAGCGCGCACACACGGACGCACACACACAACACAGACATGCATGCAGACATGCGTATGCGATGCGCGCGCACGCACGCACGCACGCACACACACACACACACACACACACACACACACACACACACACACACACATGCACGCACGGACGCACGCACAAACGTGCGCAATGCCGAGGGCGAATTAGGGTGACGGATGACAGGGGGTTACTGGGGTTCTCGAATCTGCTCCCTCTGCCCTCTCCCACCCTCCCCACTTGACCATTATTTTTCATCGTCTGCCGCATCTGCTTCCGTCTGGAGCGTCGTAGACATCCTAAAAACAAACATTATATCGTACATGCCCATCTTCCACCCTGATCGAATCGATACGATCATGCAAAGACGAACACACACACACACACACACACACACACACACACACACACACACACACACACACACACACAGATACTAGCAGCAGCAGCAGCAGCAGGACTATTTGGTCAAGAGGGAAGACATGCTGCCCGAATGACTCCCGAAGTCTTCCCTCCTCCCCAAACAGATAGCCGCCGACTCCAAACCCAGGGACCAGGGACCAACATTGTTCCCGCCCCCCCCCCCCCCCCCCCCCCCCCACCCCCCCCCCCCCCCATCCACAGCCGGGCTGACAGACTATGGCACTCCACCACTGCCCAGATGCCATGGCGGCTGACATCAGCTCCCTACCACCCACGACAACCAGACGTGCCCGGAATGAGACCCAGCTTTTCAAGTCGCCGCCGCCAGCACACAGTGGACGAGGAGATGACTTCTCAGGAGAAAAAAAAAAAGGCTACTGGTCCAGGGAGGAAAGCAAGGGGGGGGGGGGGGGGGGGGGGGGAGAGAGGCGGGAAGGTGGATCGGAGAAGGTGGGAGAGAGAGGAGAGAGAAGAGAGAGTGTGTGTGTGGTGGGGGGGAAGGTGGCGGTGGTGGTGAAGAGGGGAGAGCAGTGGGTGGGGGGTGGGGGGTGAGGGTGGCCAGGGGGGAAGCAGGGCCGGGGTCTTCACACGGTTCCCTCAGACATGTCTGGTCCAGATAACGGCTTTTCCCCCTCAGTCGGACGTCATCCTGGGGATTTCAAGTGACGTGGAGCACCGGTAAAGAAGGTGATTAAACTGACGTGAAAAACTGGCCAAGGCAAGCGGGATTTAAAGCTGCGAGAGAGGGAAGGGGGCGGGGGCGGGGTGGTGGGTGGGTGGAGAGGGGGAAGGGGAAGGAAGTAGCAGGGGTAGGGGTAGGGAGGGGAGGCGGGGGTATGAGGAGGACACACTCAGTTTTTACTTGTCGCCGAGGTAAAACAAAAAATGTACAGTCGGTGTTGTTGTTCTGTTCTCTGTGTGTGTGTGTGTGTGTGTGTGTGTGTGTGTGTGTGTGTGTGTGTGTGTGTGTGAGAGAGAGAGAGAGAGAGAGAGAGAGAGAGAGAGAGAGAGAGAGAGAGAGAGAGAGAGAATGTCCGTGCCCCTGTCCACACACTAACAACTGTAAATTGTGTTGGGAGGACACGGGCACGGGATGATGAAGGTGGACAGCGGTGGGGTAGTGTAGACCCTTGTGACGTCTTGTGCCGCTCTAGGGATCGGCCGTTTGTCGACCCCCTGTCGGCCTTGACAAGTGTCACCGTGCTCAACGTGGACAGTTGACCACTGACGCGGAAACACACCTGACGACCTCCAAGCGTGGTGCCGCTGACCCCTCTGCCGGGAGGTCAACAGGGGTGGTGGGTCTTCCGGCTGATGGGCCGGGCCTCAACAGTCTGTGTGAGTCACATCAGAGAGTGCCAGTTCCAGTGTCTCTGTGTTTATTATCTCCTCCATCACAGGACTTGTTTCTTTTCCTGGCTCTGGCTTTTGTCATTATGCTGTTGTCAAAGGACAAGAACAGAAGGATACAACACATTGGCAAAACTGCAAGGAATGTTTTGCTGGGTGTGCAGTTAGTGTATGCCTGCATACGTGCGTGACTCTCCCTCTGTCTCTGTCACTGTCTCTGTCTCTGTCTGTCTGTATCTCTCTCTCTCTCTCTCTCTCTCTCTCTCTCTCTCTCTCTTTCTCTCTCTCTCTCTCTCTCTCTCTCTCTCTCTCTCTCTCTCTCTCTCTGTCTCCCTCTGTATATGTGTTTAAGCGCGCGCGCGCATGTGTGTATATGTGTAGCGTGCATGCTTGCTTGCCTGTTCGTGCGTACCTGTGTGAATGCGTATAAGTGTGGTCAAGTCAAATGGTATCAAATTAATCTTTATAGAATTTTAAAGAAAGGCTTACGCACCCCTCCCCCTCCCCCTTTTCTTTTCTTCTTTTTCTTTTTTTTTTTTTTTTTTTTTTTTTTTTGATTCTGCCCTGATTAAAAACGAAAGTCAAAAGATGCAAAGAGACATTATGAATGAATCAGTTAAACCCCAAAACAAAGGAGAGAGAGAGAGAGAGAGAGAGAGAGAGAGAGAGAGAGAGAGAGAGAGAGAGAGAGAGAGAGAAAGAGATGTGTGTGTGTGTGTGTGATACATACAGAGAACTTGGTGCAGCATCGGGGAGAGAGAGAGAGAGAGAGAGAGAGAGAGAGAGAGAGAGAGAGAGAGAGAGAGAGAGAGAGAGAGTTCTTTTTGTTGTTTGTTTGTTTGTAACTGTGTGATACATAGAAAGAAACTGGAATTAGGAGCAGCATCGGAATAACACAAAACAGAGACATGTTCATAGTATACCATCTGTAACAGAATTACAAGTACGGTGGTTCATGTTGGTCAGAAGTGACTTTTTTGTACTTTGTATTACATCATTTAGTTTGCATTCTTTATGATTGGAGAGTGAGTGTGTGTGGTGAAGGAAAGAGAGGAGATGGAATTTCTTTCATTCATGAATATATACTCAACTGATATTGAACCATGTAATGTTCATTCATTTATCATGCTGATGGCAGCAAAACGTGCGCACCTGAACGGCGAACCTGTAAGAAAGCTTATCCTCTTCAATACTAATTATTGTTAAAAGAAAGGGTACTTCACTCCACCAACTGTGTAAAAGTTGTAAGAATCAGCAATATCATATTGTAAGAACAGTCATGAAATCAGCTGACCGCAAAGAAATACATCTAACTCCTACCGCCAATACAATAGTACTTCTACTTCTAATTCACCCTCCCATCAGCCCAACATCTTCTCTCCCCTGAAAAAAGCAATTGTGTGTGTGTGTGTGTGTGTGTGTGTGTGTGTGTGTGTGTGTGTGTGTGTGTGTGTGTGTGTGTGTGTGTGTGTGTGTGTGTGTGTGTGTGTGTGTGTGTGTGTGTGTGTGTGAGTCTGTGTGTATGTGTGTGTGTGTGTGTGTGTGTGTGTGTGTGTGTGTGTGTGTGTGTGTGTGTGTGTGTGTGTGTGTGTGTGCATGCCAATACGAACGTGCGTGCGAGCGTGTGGAGGATCCAGTACTAACGAAGTTGAGGAGTGGGCAGGGCGCCAGCGAGGTGCGCACACAGTCATGTCCAAAGGACGGAGGTCCCTGAGAGTGTGGGAGGTCTCACTGCTTCCTTCCATAATCAGCCGTGGAGCCTGGGCTAACAAGCCTCTGATTAGCAGGGTCGCCGTCCCCTACCATCCCCACCACGGCCCATTCAGGTCCAGACCAGGGGTCAGCTTGGTCACTGACCACTTTCCAAGCCTTTGAAGGGGGGATGGGTAGGGCGGGGCGGATTAATTTAATTGGTTTGGGTTGGCCACCAATCAAGCGACGGCGGAAAAGGGGGGGCAAGGCATGTCTGGGGCCTTCCGCTGGCTACGGGGGTTACACGGTCACGATGCACGGGCTGGGGGGAAACTTTCCGGTCGAGGAGGGATGATGATGTGTGGTTGGCCTCATCGGTCAGAGAAGTCTTGGGGCATGTGGCGGGGGGAGGGGGGGTGGCAGAGGGGGAGGGGTGGGGCCAAGTTCGCAGTCAGACGGTTCGAGTTCGAAACCTGTCGGAGCTTACCACCTCAGTGGTCTGTTGGTATAAGCGTAGTGTTGTTACACAGATCCTCGTGCTCTACTCTCTGGAAAAATTTGCGTATGGTACACTGTGCATCACCGTTCTCTAGAGTTGGGATAGAATATGTCATAGTGTTGCTGTGATGACATTTTACAGATATCTTTAAAAGCATTAAGCTCTATAATTAAGATATGGAACTTTGAAAAAAGTTTGTCCTGATTTCAGATACTGCATGTCTATAAGCGCAAAATCACCAGCATATCCTAACACAGCATAAGAACTAGACTCTTCAGCACATGCAGATTCCTCCTCCTGAATGAGAAGTTATACGCATGACAAATCTATGGAGTGTTTTAGCTTGTTGACCGTGGGTTAAGTTGACAAGTGGGCCCTCCGGTTTTCACGTGTTGAATTCTGCCCGTGGGAACAAGGGGTACTGGAACCATGCAAAAAGGGGGGACTGGTGGGCGAGGAGTGGGAGCACAACGAGTACTGGAACAAAAGATAGCTTGAGGACCTGAACTTTACTGATAGGATTTGAATTTACAGGATCGATGCCCTTACAACTCCACGTGTAGGTTAACTGAGGTGCTATGCCTCATTAGGCCTTTGAGGTGTGTGGGTCTCCCACCAGTTAACTCATTGGCTGACCTAGAATAACTCGGGGAGTGAATGGTGATGTCTTCACAGCCACTATCGTAATTTAATCAAATGTGATTCCTTAAGCGTGCCTTTCCAGTCTTTATGACGTGTGGGTCAATAACCAGTAAACTCAATGGCTGAACTTAAATAACTCGAAGGTGACTGAACAACGAACGAGTTAAAAGCCGCTTGGAAACCAGTCAGAGTATGATTCACTTGTGGAGAGTACAGACCATCCTTCCCTGCTGTGGATGTAGTTTTGGGATAGCAACGAGGGTGAAGGCCAAGACTAGAAGACTACCTGCAGAGAAGGCACCCGTATCCTGGTAAATGCGACAATCCGAACCCCATGGAATCTGTCCATCTATATGGACGACGGCAGTAAAAGAGACCAGGATGAAAACTGGACCTGCTGGAGCCTGACAGGACCCCTTACAGTCAGCGAGGGTATGTGCGGGTGATGAGGGACCTGTTGCTGGAGCCTGACAGGAGGCTTTACAGTCAGCGAGGGTATGTGCGGGTGATGAAAGACCCTGTTGCTGGAGCCTGACAGGACCCCTTACAGTTAGCGAGGGTATGTGCGGGTGATGAAAGACCTGTTGCTGGAGCCCGACAGGACCCCTTACAGTTAGCGAGGGTATGTGCGGGTGATGGGGGACCTGTTGCTGGAGCCTGACAGGAGGCCTTACAGTCAGCGAGGGTATGTGCGGGTGATGAAAGACCTGTTGCTGGACCCTGGACAGGAGACCGTTCAGCCACAAGGATGTTTGCGGCCAGTGGAGGACCTGCTGCCGGGAACAGTCAAAGAAGA
>JADBJO010003932.1:2500-12500 GCA_016801955.1 Conus betulinus | reverse complement strand
GACAAAGGAGAAGAAGAGTACAGACTTCCATGGGTTCGGACAGGAAGGAGGAAGAGGTCAGAAATGAATGGGTTTGGACAAGGGAGAGAACGAGGACAGACTCATAGGATTTGGACACGGGGAGAAAGATGACATACCTCGATAAATTTGAAGAAAGAAGAGGAAAAGGTTAAAGCTTTGGACGAGATGAAGGAAAAAGGGCAAACTTCAAGGAGTTTGGACAAGGGTAAGGAAGAGGACGCACCCCAACGTAGTTGGACAAAGGAGACGCAGGGGGCAGACCTCAATAGGTTTAGAAAAGGGAGAGGAAGATGAAAGGCCTCAATGGAGTTGGACAAAGGAGAGGGAAAAGACAGACGTGAATGGATTGGGGCAAGGGAGAGAAAGAGGATATCCCTAAGAGATTTTGGATAAGGGAGAGAAAGGAACAGACTCAAAGAGTTTGGACAAGGGAGAGAAAGAGACAGCCACAAAGTGTTTGAACAAGGGAGGGAAAGAGGACAGATAAAAAAAAAATTGCACAAGGAAGAGAAAGAGACAGACTCAAAGAGTTTGGACAAGGGAGAGAAAAGAGGACAGACTCAAAGAATTTGGACAAGGGAGAGAAAAAAGAGAGACTCAAAGAATTTGGACAAGGGAGAGAAAAAGAGAGACTCAAAGAATTTGGACAAGGATGAGAAAGAGAGACAGACTCAAAGAATATGGACAAGGAAGAGAAAGAGACAGACTCAAAGAATTTGGACAAGGAAGAGAAAGAGGACAGACTCAAAGAGTTTGGACAAAGGAGAGATAGAGACTCACCCAAAGAGTTTGGACAAAGACGAGAAAGAGAGACAGACTCAAAGAGTTTGGACAAGGGAGATACAGAGGACATGTCTCAAAGGTTTTGGACAGGGGAGAGAAAGAGGGCAGACTCAAAGAGTTTGGACAAGGGAGTTACAGAGGACATGTCTCAAAGGGTTTGGACAGGGGAGAGAAAGAGGACAGACTCAAAGAGTTTGGACAGGGGAGAGAAAGAGGGCAGACTCAAAGAGTTTGGACAGGGGAGAGAAAGAGGACATGTCTCAAAGGGTTTGGACAGGGGAGAGAAAGAGGACAGACTCAAAGAGTTTGGACAGGGGAGAGAAAAAGGACAGACTCAAAGAGTTTGGACAGGGGAGAGAAAGAGGACAGACTCAAAGAGTTTGGACAGGGGAGAAAAAGAGGACAGACTCAAAGAGTTTGGACAGGGGAGAGAAAGGAGGACAGACTCAAAGAGTTTGGACAGGGGAGAGAAAGAGGACAGACTCAAAGAGTTTGGACAGGGGAGGGTTGGGACAGACCTGAAAGGGTTGGGACAAAGGAGGGAGAGGACAGACAACTACAAACCAGCGATAACTGCAAGACATAATAATGCACCATTATCACGCCCACCATGGTGCAGCTTAGCTATTGAAGACAACGAATCCTTCCCCCATTGCTGTCCTCGTAACCAGTGGCTGAACAAACATAGTGCCACGAGACCGTGACCGAGTTCGATGTCAGTTCACCCTGAGCTGTTCATGTACTTAGTGACATCTCCTGGGGATCACTGAGAACACTGTGGTAACTGATATGGCTTTAGTCAGTCTGAAGATTTAAGTGGTGTTGGGCTTAAAAGAAAGAAATGAAGACATTCTAACTGCTGCCGGTAGTTTGTATTAATCTGTAGATGGACCGTGGACAGTAAGTTCTGTTTGTTTTTTTTTTTCGGACAACTCAAAAATAATTCCTAGCCGGCAGTGGGTGTTGTTGTAATTTGATGCGGAGCATTACGGCCTTAGCCATTTTCATGAGTTCGGCTTGAGGAATCCTCAAATACGGGATGACTTGACACACTAGGCAAGGGTCCACACATTACAGTCAAAGTCACATGCTGGTGCCGACGCCATGGCCCATACCTGTTTCACTGCGGTCTTGAACGAGTTGGGTTTCACTGGCCTAATAGACCTTACCGATTTTCTAATCTATTCAGAACGTTTTTTTTTTTTTCCGTAACCTTGTCTCTGTAACATATAAAAACGCCCTTCTGGACAAATCCACCCCATAAACACACTATTTTTTTTTTAGCTGTTTCTTACCTCTTCTTAACGTTTCTCTTACGTGAATATCCGCTACCAGTAAGGAAATTTGGCTGTCAACCAAAGTCATCTGAAAGAAAAAGACCATCGAGTTGCTAAACGAGTAGGTGAAGGCACTAAAAAAACCGTCAGTAAATGGCGCGAGTTCGCACGTGAAAGCAATGCACTCTCAGAAGAAATACACCAAAGACAGTCAATCTGGTGTAGCAGAGCGGAGAAAAGAAACAGCTGCTGGCTGCAATCTAGAGATCGACCATCGGATAACGCTGGCGAAGAAAAATGGCTGTGTTGCCAACTCAACATGTCGTGCTGCACCAGGGAAAGGCGGCAGATTATATCACGTCATGGAAAAGCAACAGAAGGCAAACCTAATTTTGGAACCCTTTTTGAAAGGTCTTTGTCTGCGCAGACCACAGAAACAAATGGTTTGCCAACTGATACTGGTGAGTCATGGACGCAGGACCAGCAGAAACTGGAAAATGCCGCATTGTTGGAGGGTCTCTTGTTCCAAACACTAGGATTACTTGTCGTAGTATGTTGTGCAGTGGACATGTAGACGTAGTAGTCCCCATCTGTGAGGAATGGAATTCCGGAGAAAAGCTTATTTAAGACATGCTTTGGTCACGAACACCCCCTATCTCCCCCACTCCAAAACACACACACACACACACACACACACACACACACACACACACACACACACACACACCACATAGCGCAACTATGGAAAAAATTCAGAACTCTGGATTTTCAACAGTGACAAACTGGTTTCCGATAAAGTGTTTTATGACAAGAGACGATAATGACGAGTTTGCAAAGGTATTTTCTCCAGATTTCACTTCAGATTCCTTTCATGTCAGCCATATAAGGCATTCTGTCCACCTGCGTGTTGCATGAGGTAATGTTAAAAAACACAAAAGGCTACATTTAACTTTCAATAAATGACATTTATCCATTTCTTTGCCGCCCGTTGTTGTCACTGTGCTCATTCATGAACGTGGGATGTATGGACAAGATGGGAATTTCATTTGGCGAGAAGTTTCTTTGTATGTTCAATGTTCCTTTTTTTTGAATGTGCGCTATATAAAATGGATATTGCAAGGTGGAGAGAAGTTTCCTTGTATTTTTCTTGTTCTGTTCAGTTCAATTCAGTGGTTTATTTAACGTCTATTCACCATTGATGATATTAGACGAAAAACAATCTAACAACGTCATTATTATCTAACTATGTTTAACCTCAAAAATTAAAAAAAAAAAAAAAAAAAAAAAAAAAAAAAAAAAAACCCCCGCATCAAAGCAACTTGTTCTTCTCGTTTGCATGTGTGCTAAATAAATGGGTATTTGCAAGCAGTATTAATGTGGAGTTTTGTGCATGCGACTGCTTTACTGTATGAGCACCAGTAGCCCTCTTGTACACATTGCCTTCAATGTCTACCCGCATCACTAAACATTTTCCTTAACCTTGGTCGTTGCCCAGTTCTGGATTACAGATAACAAAAATTGAAACAGGAGCCAGGGAGTCCAGCACCGTGGTCCTTAAGTACCTACAGTAATCACCAATGGCAGTTCATGAAAAAAAAAATCGAAGAAAAGAAGAAAAAATCAAACCGCAATCTGACGTCAGCACCTCCTGGTTTGGAACACAAACAATGCAGGGGTTCTAGACTTTTCCTCGACACTACTCTACAAAGTTGAAATGGATTTTCATCACAATAACAGGCTGGTAAACGCTCTCGTCTTATCATGAAACTGCATTCTTGATAACAAAGAAATAGCACCAATCCCCTATGATGTCTCCACACATCCATTTCAATGATACCCACACCGCAACCTCTACACCCATTCTGGAACATTCCTTTCACCACGCAGACTAAAGACACAAATGATTTGGCCACTGCACATCCATTTCAATCATACTGATATTGACGCCTCTATTCACCCATTCCAATAAACTTACACTAAAGCCTCTATAAAATCATCTCAATCAATTGAAGCCTCTATATATCCACTCACTAATACTCATTTTTACACCCACTATATATTCCATTTCTGTAGTATCTACATCACGGCTTCTACATATCCATTCCATTTCAATAATACTCACATCGCAGCTTATGCATATCCATTCCATTTCAATAATGTCCACGCTGAAGCCTCTGCACATCATTTCATGCAATGATACCCCGTGGAGCCTCTACATATCCATTTGGTTTCAATAACACCCACATCGCATCCTTCACCCATACATTTTAGTAATCCCCATACTGCACCCTCTCCATAGGCATTTCAATTAAACCCACATAGCATCCTCTGCACATCTATATAAACAAAACCTATGTCACAGCCTATTCATATCCATTTCAAATAAAACCCACATTGCAACCTCTACACATCCATTTAACAACAATCGCAACCCTATTTAAGACATCATGGAACAAATGATGTCTTCCTAATCATCTATAAAAATCTCTCCATCAAGGTTAAAGATTTCCTTTCACATTAGTCGTACTTAGGATACCTGCATTTTGTTACAATGTTCAAGATCAAAAGGTACTGGTCAGCGCTCTTTAAAATTGATTTTTTTTAAACGTTAAAGAGCCCTTCAGTTGCTATTGTTGAGAGCATGCGTGTGCTCAGGGTATATAGGTAAGCTTGGAACGTACTCCTTTTTTGTCAAAGGAGAGTTTTTTCTTGTTTCTTCTGTATACTTGTGTCAGCATATGCACTGGGCAAATGGATATCGTAAGCAGCATTAGTTTAGAGGTGAGAGCATATAATTGCTTCACTTTGGTAGCAAACGTTGCTTCCCTCATCGACTATTTGTTATTCAGTTTTAAGTCTCAGCCAGAAATAAGTATACAAAACTGAGTTAAATAACCAATAATATAATGCTGTCAATTGCAAAGAAACGTTTCCCTTTGATTAAAAAAAATCTAAATTGAGCATACACATCTATGTGTGTGTTTTGCACTATTTTATGCCATTTAGTGAATTCATCTCCTCATTCATCTGTTTATTCATTCATTACTGGGGGTGGAGGGTGGGTGAGATTGAGATACTTTTTTCAATGCCAATCTCTCTCTCTCTCTCTCTCTCTCTCTCTCTCTCTCTCTTTGCTGGACAAGTGAGTTCCCCCCAGTTCGTACCGAAGTTGAAATATTGTTTGGCTGGAGATCTGAACTCGGGAGGGGGGTGGGGGTGGGGGTGGGAAGCGGGGGAAAAGGAGGAATAGAGAAAAAAACCCTCACGGATCAAACTGCTGATTCCTTAGCTTTTAGACGCTTTAATTTCAAGGAAAACAGTCCGCTGCTAGTGTGAACTATTACAGTACTTCTGCATCTCGCAGCCTGTACAGCTTCTGTGTTTACTGCGCTCATCCCCTCCTGACGTTTGCCAACTTAAAGTGCGGTCAGCATCACAATCAACACTCATCTGACCGTCACACTAGGAGTAAGACGGTAAGGGGGGGGGGGGGGGGGGGGGGATCTTTCTCATGTGATCAGAGAGCGATCGGGAACTGATCAATGTTCACGAGATTGATCCCATTTCAGAAGGAGCCAGCTGTTTATTTTTTCCCCTTGTTTATTTGACATCACCTCTGATCTCATTGTGCAGCTGTTCCCCAGTCTCTCTGGAGGTGTGTCATCTGGTGCACGAGCTTTCAAAGGCACAAACAATCATGAAAAATTGGGAGTCGAATAATGGCAGCTGTCAGTCAATACCAACCTCTGAACCTTGTGTATGGTGTTGTGTGTGTGTGTGTGTGTGTGTGTGTGTGTGTGTGTGTGTGTGTGTGTTGTGTGTGTGTGTGTACGCACGCCTATGAGTTTGATTGTGCGCAAGAGCTCGCTCGCCTCTGTATGTCCGCAGATGTGTTTTTTTGCGTGCCTGCATGCTCCCGCGAGCGTATTTTGCTCTGTGTGTGTGTGTGTGTGTGTGTGTGTGTGTGTGTGTGTGTGTGTGTGTGTGTGTGTGTAATATTTGGGACATGTAACAGACCACTATGAATTGAGCTACCCATGAACTGTTGAACATTTTCCTCTTCCCAAAGTATCTGACAGTGCGTTATGATTTTCTTCTTCTTGTTTTTCCACCATAATCTGACCTACGAGATACTATCTACACTGTTAAAGTAGCTTCTTTCTTTGTATTCAACTTGTCATAATCAAAAGAGTAACAGGATCATCTCCATTAAGTAGGGACCTTGGTAGGTGGGACTCGCAGTTCCACTGCCCATCTTCAATGTTCAGGACAACCCGGAACTAGTGTTCGGAAGGGAGGTTACTTCCGGCTCTCAGAACATCGACTTTTTGTCGGTGACATGTAAAACCGCTCGACAGGCCTGGGGGGGTCTGGGCTGTGGGCATTCTTAGCTGCACGACTCAGAGGGCGACAAACAAAGACTTTCCCTGTCTTAAAACAAAACACCAAACAAAAGAAAAAAAATAGACAGACGCTCTGATTTTGCACATGTAACATTTGCAAAAGAAAATTTTAAAAAAAGGCTCGTTTGTTAAAACAACAAACACACAAACAAAAGCAAAAGATCATTAGCCAGTCGAATAAACTCTTTACTCTGGCCAATCTGAACTCTGCTGCGGTTGGTAACGTTTGCTTTTTTAAAGCATAAGACGCTCAAGAGGGGGGGGTAGGGGTGCGGCAAATAAGGGAAATGGGAGAACTGTGCGCGCTGCGTGTGCGTGCGTGCACGTGTGTGTGTGTGTGTGTGTGTGTGTGTGTGTGTGTGTGTGTGTGTGTGTGTGTGTATGCGTGCTTGCGTGTGTGTATGTGTGCGTGTGTGTGTGAACAAGAACAAGAACAAGAACATATTTTATTGCCATATGAAAAACCAGAGGTTTTGTGGGGCACAGATGATCAAGTTCAGACATTCAACTAAACTAAACTAATCCCAGCGTTGTCACATCTTGCAACATAACATAAGTAGCAGAAAGAAAAAGCACAGTGTGTGTATCAGAGTCTGATTAAATTTTCTGTCTCCGAAATTTTCTCTGTCAGTGTTGGTATAACGGCCCCTCTCAATTTTGGAATTTTATTCGTAATCTAGTTAGTGCTCGTCTGCAATCTGTGTCAGTGTGTTGCTCCAAATAAGCCGCCTGTTTGTATTCGGTAGTAACTGTGGCATAAAATTTGAGCTTGGATGTGCTTTTTCGTTCTTTTGTTTCTTCCAGAACTCAATATAAAACGTTTCCAGCTTCGCATTGATTAGAAACTTCAGGCGAGTCACTAAATGTACCTGATTTTTCCCAGACATGCTGTAATCCTATCGTTGACAAGGTTTGTCTTATAAACTTCGGCCATTTTGCTTTTCTTCGGTGCCCTGAGAGATCATTGACTGATAAATCTGTTGTTGGTAAGAGAGTCTTGGTCTGACTCTAATATGTGTATCCAGAATGCGATAGTCTGGGTTATCACTTTAAAAGTAATCGGGAATCTCCCCAGTTCGCCCAAAACCGGTAATGTCATTGCTTTTCTATGAACTCTTAATAATTGCCTGCAGAATTTAATGTGTGCGGTTTCATGTGGGAATTTGTTTGCAAGACAGGTTTTGAACAAAATGCTGCATTTTCTTTTTCTTGACATATTTCATCATCTTTGTATTGGTAAGAGGATGGGAACCACACCTCCGACCCATATGTGAAGATGGGAGAGACTAATGAGTCGAATAGGGTTGTAACTGTTCTCATATTTACATTTTGACCATAAAACGTTCTCTTCAAGTATGTGCGGCTTTTCCCCTGTCTTGCTAAGTGTTCTTGGGCTTCTGTAAAAATGTCCGTTTTTATGGAAAATGACTCCAAGATATTTATATTGATCTACTGTTTCAATTATGTTTTCACCGCAATTGAAGAATAGTGGTGCCCTTTGGATCTGATTTGGTGAATACAACGACCTTTGTTTTCTCTGTGTTGATTTTCATTCCCCAGTCTAAACAGTAGTTGTGTAACTGGTTTAATTTACTCTGAAGTCCCTGTTTTGAAGTCGAGAGGATGGCTAAATCATCTGCATACAAAAGACACGGAATTTCGACTTGTTTTTGGTCAGAAATTCGTGAGGAATCATGGTCTCTGAGATATCCGACTATGTCATTTATGAATATATTAAATAAGGTTGGGCTAAGGGTATTACCTTGGAGAACACCTTTTTGTATTAATATTTCCTTAGTGAAACCAGATTGGCTTCTTGTACAAACCGAAGCCCCGTTGTACATCTCCTGTATGATTTGGTAGCATTTACCAGTTATTCCTGCTTGCATCATTTTCATCAGTAGGGCTTCGTGCCATATATTATCAAATGCTTTGCTGAAGTCAACAAAAACAGCAATAAAGCCTTTTAGTTCTGTCTTTTAGTGCTGTGTGTGTGTGTGTGTGTGTGTGTGTGTGTGTGTGTGTGTGTGTGTGCGCGCGCGCGCGCGCGCGTGTGTGTGTGTGTGTGTGTGTGTGTGTGTGTGTGTGTGTGTGTGTGTGTGTGTGTGTGTGTGTGTGTGGTGTGTGTGTGTGTGTGTGTGTGTGTGTGTTGGCATCTTATCATCAACAGCTCTGGTCTGTTTCGCTCTCTTTGTCACGATCTTACCTATTCACAAAACCTGGTAACAATCACACTTAAAGAAACGACACATTTGGGAAAGGACAGCATGTATCAATACTTCACCATTATGTCTAATCTGAAAGCAATGTTTTTGCATTCTTAATTCACAACTGCTGTACTCCTCAAAACATGATGGTCAACACACTTCATACTGCAAATTTCATGACAGGAAGACAACTTCCAAAACGTCCTGTCAAAACAGCTCTGTCCGCAAGCTCACCAGAATCCTAATGAAGCGTGCGTACCACAGCTGACTATCCCTCTTTCCAGAGTTCCTGTCATAAACATAATAAATCACGCGAGTTGGCCAGAAACGGTGGGGAAAAAAAAATAAGTGAATTTCATTGTGCTTTCTTAGCGTTCCTTTGATATGAGAGGTTTGTAGTCACAGTAGAGGTATGAATGATGTTTGTAGAGTTCGCCGGAAACCAATGCAGCCAAACAAGAATCCAAAAACAACCAAGATATGTTCGTGTGGGTCTTCAGCCACTTCGTACAGGCGAGGACGATCTCTGTCCTTTTTGGTCTCAGCGGCTTTGTCGGCATTAGAATGGAAACGCCAGTCTCTCAGACGTTTCGGCGTTTTATTATCACTTTTTTTTTCCTGTCCTGCGAACCACTGGTCAGCTGGACAGTCAGTCCTTTCAAAATAGTCGTCATCGGTGGAGTTTCAGACTGCCATTGGTGGAATTTTGGGACAAATCCTCTGCTGGTGACAATGAGCAGTGTTTGACCCATGTGTGTGGCACGTAACTTCCCACCACTTTTTGTAGTGAGACTATTCCTTGTATCTGTCCTTTCCACATTCCATTCTGTTGGTAAGTACATAAGAAGAATGATGGGTACACTTACAAAGCTGCACATACCCTATCACCAACTGAGAAGATCCCAATCCATCTACTTCAATCTAAGGAGTATCACAAGCGTAAGCACGCAAGAATATGTACCAGAACATGATGGACAATGAAAGATAACTGAAAACAAACAAACAAGTGCATTGTAGACTGTAACAAACCTTTGAACCTTTCACATCAAATATACACGAATGATAAAAGAAAAAAAAAAAACCTACAAATTCTTCCAGTTTCAACACTTCATGACTCAAAACCATAGAGCGCACAGCAGGTTGAGCGGATCTATTTATGCAACGACAAGCCAGCGGGGACAGGCTCTGAAACATCAAAACACAGCAAGGACAGGCAAAGCATACAATCGATGATGGGGGAAAACAGTGCCGCAAAGATAATACGACAGCCTCTCCGAACCCTGCGGTCGAAGACAAAAGTTTGAGGAGA
>JADBJO010003931.1:185035-221308 GCA_016801955.1 Conus betulinus | reverse complement strand
GCTTGATGCACAGTGCTTAATGTACAGTGGTTGATGTACAGTGGTGGATGCACAGTGTGTTGATGTACAGTGCTGGATGCACAGTGGATGATGGCACAGTGGTTGATGTACAGTGCTTGATGCACAGTGGCTGATGTACAGCGCTGGATGTACAGTGGTTGATGCACAGTGGTTGATGTACAGTGCTTGATGCACAGTGGATGATGCACAGTGGTGGAAGTACAGTCGTTAATGTACAGTGCTTGATGTACAGTGCTAGATGTACAGTGGTTGATGTACAGTGCCTGATGCACAGTGGTTGATGTACAGTGCTGGATGTACAGTGCCTGATGCACAGTGCTTGATGCACAGTGGTTGATGTACAGTGGTTGATGTACAGTGCTGATGTACAGTGCTGGATGTACAGTGCCTGATGCACAGTGCTTGATGCACAGTGGTTGATGTACAGTGCTGGATGTACAGTGCCTGATGTACAGTGCTTGATGCACAGTGGTTGATGTACAGTGCCTGATGTACAGTGCTTGATGCACAGTGGTTGATGTACAGTGCCTGATGTACAGTGCTTGATGCACAGTGGTTGATGTGCAGTGCTGGATGTACAGTGGTTGATGTACAGTGGTAGATGTACAGTGGTTGATGTACAGTGCCTGGTGCACAGTGCTTGATGTACAGTGGTTGATGTACAGTGGTTGATGTACAGTGGTTGATGTACACACAGTGTTGATGTACAGTGGTTGATGTACAGTGGTTGATGTACAGTGCTGGATGCACAGTGGTTGATGTATAGTGCTGGATGCACAGTACTTGATGCACAGTGGTTGATGTACAGTGCTGGATGTACAGTGCTGGATGTACAGTGGTTGATGTACAGTGGTTGTTGTACAGTGCTGGATGCACAGTGCTTGATGTACAGTGTTGATGTACAGTGCTGGATGCACAGTGCTTGATGTACAGTGGTTGATGTACAGTGGTTGATGCTCAGTGGTTGATGTACAGTGCTGGATGCACAGTGGTTGATGTACAGTGCTAGATGTTCAGTGGTTGATGTACAGTGCTAGATGTACAGTGGTTGATGTACAGTGGTTGATGTACAGTGGTTGATGTACAGTGGTTTGATGCACAGTGGTCGATGTATAGTGGTTGATGTACAGTGCTTGATGTACAGTGCTTGGTGTACAGTGCTTGATGTACAGTGCTTGATACACAGTGGTTGATTTACAGAGCTGGATGCACAGTTATTGATGTTCAGTGGTTGATGTACAGTGCTGATGTACAGTGGTTGATGCACAGTGCTGGATGTACAGTGGTTGATGTACAGTGCTGGATGCACAGTGGTTGATGTTCAGTGGTTGACGTACAGTGCTTGATACACAGTAGTTGATGTACAGTGCTGGATGCACAGTGGTTAATGTACAGTGCTGGATGCACAGTGGATGATGTACAGTGCTGGATGTACAGTGGATGTACAGTGCTTGCTGTCAAACGCTTGGTGTACAGTGGTTAATATACAGTGGTTGATGCACAGTGACTGATGTACAGTGGTTAATATACAGTGGTTGATGCACAGTGGCTGATGCACAGTGGTTAATATACAGTGGTTGATGTATAGTGGCTGATGTATAGTGGTTGATGTACAGTGCTTGATGCACAGTGGTTGATGTACAGTGGTTGATGTACAGTGGCTGATGTACGGTGGTTGATGTACAGTGGTTGATAACACGCCGTACCCCTGTAAGCCCTCCTCCCTGTAAGCCCTCCTCCCTGTAAGCCCTCCTCCCTGTAAGCCCTCCTCCCTGTCTCCTCCCTGTAAGCCCTCCTCCCTGTAAGCCCTCCTCCCTGTAGCCCTCCTCCCTGTCTCCTCCCTGTAAGCCCTCCTCCCTGTAAGCCCTCCTCCCTGTAAGCCCTCCTCCCTGTCTCCTCCCTGTAAGCCCTCCTCCCTGTAAGCCCTCCTCCCTGTAAACCCTCCTCCCTGTCTCCTCCCTGTAAGCCCTCCTCCCTGTAAGCCCTCCTCCTGTAAGCCCTCCTCCCTGTCTCCTCCCTGTAAGCCCTCCTCCCTGTCAGCCCTCCTCCCTGTAAGCCCTCCTCCCTGTCTCCTCTCTGTAAGCCCTCCTCCCTGTCTCCTCCCTGTAAGCCCTCCTCCCTGTAAGCCCTCCTCCCTGTCTCCTCCCTGTAAGCCCTCCTCCCTGTAAGCCCTCCTCCCTGTCTCCTCCCTGTAAGCCCTCCTCCCTGTAAGCCCTCCTCCCTGTAAGTCCTCCTCCCTGTCTCCTCCCTGTAAGCCCTCCTCCCTGTAAGCCCTCCTCCCTGTAAGCCCTCCTCCCTGTAAGCCCTCCCTCCCTGTCTCCTCCCTGTAAGCCCTCCTCCCTGTAAGCCCTCCTCCCTGTCTCCTCCCTGTAAGCCCTCCTCCCTGTCTTCTCCCTGTAAGCCCTCCTCCCTGTAAGCCCTCCTCCCTGTAAGCCCTCCTCCCTGTAAACCCTCCTCCCTGTCTCCTCCCTGTAAGCCCTCCTCCCTGTCTCCTCCCTGTAAGCCCTCCTCCCTGTAAGCCCTCCTCCCTGTCTCCTCCCTGTAAGCCCTCCTCCCTGTAAGTCCTCCTCCCTGTCTCCTCCCTGTAAGCCCTCCTCCCTGTAAACTCCTCCCTGTAAACCCTCCTCCCTGTCTCCTCCCTGTAAGCCCTCCTCCCTGTAAAGCCCTCCTCCCTGTAAACCCTCCTCCCTGTAAACCCCTCCTCCCTGTCTCCTCCCTGTAAGCCCTCCTCCCTGTCTCCTCCCTGTAAGCCCTCCCTCCCTGTCTCCTCCCCCTGTAAGCCCTCCTCCCTGTAAGCCCTCCTCCCTGTAAGTCCTCCTCCCTGTCTCCTCCCTGTAAGCCCTCCTCCCTGTAAGCCCCTCCTCCCTGTAAGCCCTCCTCCCTGTAAGCCCTCCTCCCTGTCTCCTCCCTGTAAGCCCTCCTCCCTGTAAGCTCTCCTCCCTGTCTCCTCCCTGTAAGCCTCCTCCCTATCTTCTCCCTGTAAGCCCTCCTCCCTGTAAGCCCTCCTCCCTGTCTCCTCCCTGTAAGCCCCCTCCTCCCTGTAAGCCCTCCTCCCTGTAAGCCCTCCTCCCTGTCTCCTCCCTGTAAGCCCTCCTCCCTCTCCCTCCCTGTGTAAGCCTCCTCTCCCTGTAAGCCCTCCTCCCTGTCTCCTCCCTGTAAGCCCTCCTCCCTATCTCCTCCCTGTAAGCCCTCCTCCCTGTCTCCTCCCTGTAAGCCCTCCTCCCTGTCTCCTCCCTGTAAGCCCTCCTCCCTGTAAGCCCTCCTCCCTGTAAGCCCTCCTCCCTGTCTCCTCCCTGTAAGCCCTCCTCCCTGTAAACCCTCCTCCCTGTCTCCTCCCTGTAAGCCCTCCTCCCTGTCTCCTCCCTGTAAGCCCTCCTCCCTGTAAGCCCTCCTCCCTGTCTCCTCCCTGTAAGCCCTCCCTGTAAGCCCCTCCCTCCCTGTAAGCCCCTCCTCCTGTAAGTCTCCTCCCTGTAAGCCCTCCTCCCTGTAAGCCCTCCTCCCTGTAAGCCCTCCTCCCCTGTAAGCCCTCCTCCCTGTAAGCCCTCCTCCCTGTAAGCCCTCCTCCCCTGTAAGCTCTCCTCCCTGTCTCCTCCCTGTAAGCCCTCCTCCCTATCTCCTCCCTGTAAGCCCTCCTCCCTGTCTCCTCCCTGTAAGCCCTCCTCCCTGTCTCCTCCCTGTAAGCCCTCCTCCCTGTAAGCCCTCCTCCCTGTAAGCCCTCCTCCCTGTCTCCTCCCTGTAAGCCCTCCTCCCTGTAAGCTCTCCTCCCTGTCTCCTCCCTGTAAGCCCTCCTCCCTATCTCCTCCCTGTAAGCCCTCCTCCCTGTAAGCCCTCCTCCCTGTCTCCTCCCTCCCTGTAAGCCCTCCTCCCTATCTCCTCCCTGTAAGCCCCCTCCTCCCTGTCTCCTCCCTGTAAGCCCTCCTCCCTGTCTCCTCCCTGTAAGCCCTCCTCCCTGTAAGCCCTCCTCCCTGTAAGCCCTCCTCCCTGTCTCCTCCCTGTAAGCCCTCCTCCCTGTCTCCTCCCTGTAAGCCCTCCTCCCTGTAAGCCCTCCTCCCTGTGTAAAACCCTCCTCCCTGTCTCCTCCCTGTAAGCCCTCTTCCCTGTAAGCCCTCCTCCCTGTAAGCCCTCCTCCCTGTAAGCCCTCCTCCCTGTAAGTCCTCCTCCCTGTCTCCTCCCTGTAAGCCCTCCTCCCTGTAAGCCCTCCTCCCTGTCTCCTCCCTGTAAGCCCTCCTCCTGTAAGCCCTCCTCCCTGTCTCCTCCCTGTAAGCCCTCCTCCCTGTAAGCCCTCCTCCCTGTAAACCCTCCTCCCTGTCTCCTCCCTGTAAGCCCTCCTCCCTGTCTCCTCCCTGCAAGCCCTCCTCCCTGTCTCCTCCCTGTAAGCCCTCCTCCCTGTCTCCTCCTTGTAAGCCCTCCTCCCTGTCTCCTCCTTGTAAGCCCTCCTCCCTGTCTCCTCCCTGTAAGCCCTCCTCCCTGTCTCCTCCCTGTAAGCCCTCCTCCCTGTAAGCCCTCCTCCCTGTAAGCCCTCCTCCCTGTCTCCTCCTTGTAAGCCCTCCTCCCTGTCTCCTCCTGTAAGCCCTCCTCCCTGTCTCCTCTCTGTAAGCCCTCCTCCCTGTAAGCCCTCCTCCCTGTCTCCTCTCTGTAAGCCCCTCCCTCCCTGCCGACCTTCTCGTGACAACAGAGCTCAGTGCTTTGGCAGCCCCCTCCCCCCGTTGTTGATATCAGACGTCAACACGCCGACACCCTGAATACTTTTGATGTCATATGACGCCATGGACACCCCATCAAGGATTTTGATCTGGAGATCTTTGGATTTTCCGTATGAGAAAATAAATCGACATTTATTTAGCAACACATGACTACCACAACTTAAAGAAACGGCTGTAACAAACTAGTCTCCTCTAGCGAATGAATGTACGGAAAAAAAAAAAAACAGGTTGGGGGTTAAAGAAGGATTGAGGGTGAAAACGTCAACACTAAGTTCGCCCTGAAACATTGCTAGCTCACATCTGTCCGGTGCCCAACACACAGATAAGTCATGTCGCTCTCAGTACAGCACTAGACACAGTTCTAGCCGTGTCCAACACACACACAGGTCAGTACAGCACTAGACACAGGTCTAGCTGTAGCCAACACACAGACAGGTCATACATCACTAGACACAGGTCTAGCCGTGCCCAACACACAGACAGGTCAGTGCAGCACTAGACACAGGTCTAGCTGTGCCCAACATGCAGACAGGTAATGTTGCTGTCCATCTGTCCGTACAAGCTGCTATGACCAGGGTCAAGTGTCTCTTTCCAGTCCGACTTTGTAGATCTTGTGCACAAGATGGTATGAAGTTCCCACAGGGAAATGCGGCTCAATGTATCATGTGGATACAAATCACTCGGGTAATGGGTTTTGACTCAGTAAATTACACACAAGAGCTCTTGGGTTGGCAGGAGAAACTTGGCCACTGCAATTCTGAGGATGGTTTGAAGACTGAAAGTGTTGTTGATAGAATGAAAGTTGTAGGGAAAACAAAGAAGAACGATGAAGTGTGTGTAATAGATGACGAGAACAGGACCAGAGTTGGAGCATACTGATCTTGCTGGCGCTGTTAGCCCAGTCTCACACGAAGGCTCCAATAGGCCATTACAGTTACACATCATTGGTCAAGAGCAATGTTGGTGTAGTCTATGACATGTGGAAGTGAAACAGTAGTGGCAACAGAAAGATTCCAGGCTGATTCTGCCCCGTATGGGATGGTGATATCAATCAGGTCAGACCATAGGGTGGTGATATCAATCAGGTCAGACCATGGGGTAGTGAAATCAATCAGGTTAGACCATGGGATGGTGAAATCAATTAGGTCAGACCATGGGATGGTGAAATCAATCAGGTTAGACCATGGGGTGGTGAAATCAATCAGGTTAGACCATGGGGTGGTGAAATCAATCAGGTTAGACCATGGTGAAATCAATCAGGTCAGACCATGGATGGTGAAATAAATCAGGTCAGACCATGGGGTGGTGAAATCAATCAGGTTAGACCATGGTAAAATCAATCAGTTCAAGACCATGGTGAAATCAATCAGGTCAGACCATGGAACTGAGCTGACTTCAGGGGAGTCCAGAATACTTTTGCGGAAAAATCAGAAAAAGCACAGGATGTCTGCTCCACATTCCCCACACCAAAATGGGACTGCAGAAAGACAATGGCGCACCACATGTAAGATGGGAAGATGTATGCTCATTCAAACAGAAATTACCAAAGGAGTTGTGGCCATATGCTGAATATACTGCTTTTGCAGCTGCAGTACAAGAGAGTTTATATCCCAGTCAGTTTTTGACAGACAATGGCATTGGACATCAAGATAAGATGACTTTGATGTTTGAAGACAATCAAGTTACAATTGCTCTCGCGAACAATGCAGTGAGCCGTCACAGATCAAAGTATACTGATGTCCGATGTCACTTGGTACGTTCTGAGTTGAACAAAGGCAAACTGTGCTCAAGTACTGCCCCACCGAAGAAATACAAAACCTCAGCTGAACAAGTTCAAAACACAGCTTTTTGGAAAATGAGTACTCTTTAAAGATATGTATTACAGACTGTCAGTATAACGTAGTTAAGATTACTTGTCATAGAATGTCAGTATTCATTTAGTTAAGACTGCTAAGTAGTTGTTAAATCTATCATTGAAAATCGTTTTGATCAAGAGGGGATGTTGAAGTTTGATCTTATGATTGTTCATTTTTGGTTAAAAGACATTTAACGACTAATGTTTATCAATCAAAGAACATTCGTCTTCCTTCTGCACAGCAAAGGTTTCTTACTGTTTTTGGTCGGTGAGAGTGGTTGGATACTTTTATTACTACTTCCTCCAACACAAGTCTAACAGTTCCACAACACAATCCTGCACTTCCTTCAACACATCAAGTCTAACAGTTCCATAACACATCAAGTCTAACAGTTCCACATCACAATCCTACACTTCCTTCAATACACCAAGTCTACCAGCTCCACAACACAATCCTACACTGCAGTCTACCAGTCCCACAACACAATCCTACACTGCAGTCCAACGGTTCCACAACACAATCCTACACTGCAGTCTAACGGTTCCACAACACAATCCTACACTGCAGTCTAAACGGTTCCACAACACAATCCTACACTGCAGGTTAACAGTTCCACAACACAATCCTACACTTCCTTCAACACATCAAGTCTAACAGCTCCACAACACAATCCTACACTGCAGTCTAACAGCTCCACAACACAATCCTACACTGCAGTCTAACAGCTCCACAACACAATCCTACACTGCAGTCTAACAGCTCCACAACACAATCCTACACTTCCTTCAATACATCAAGTCTAACAGTTCCACAACACAATCCTACACTTCCTTCAATATATCAAGTCTAACAGTTCCACAACACAATCCTACACTTCCTTCAACACATCGAGTCTAACAGTTCCACAACACAATCCTACACTGCACACTGCAGTCTACCAGCTCCACAACACAACCCTACACTGCTCCAGATAAGCTGGGCACAGCCAGGCAGAGCAGATCCTACCGACCCATGACACGTGCGATGTTGTAGTACTCGTTGGACAGCACGTTCAGCTGGGTGAGTTCTACTTCCTTGGCGGGCGTGGGCTTCGTCACGCTGCTTCATGGCTTTGGCCACGCCGTCAATGACGCGCTGTTTCTCCGCCATCGCTTTGCTATGGAACTGAAGAACAACACATCAACAAACTACTCTTCCTCCCCCCACCTCCCACTCCCCCATTCTCTCTTGTGTACGCGCCCATGTGCGCCTCAGAGAGAGAGAGAGAGAGAGAGAGAGAGAGAGAGGAGGGGGGGGGGGTATATCTATGGGTGTGTGTATGGAGATGGGTGAAGGACGGAAAAGGGGCGGGGCTAGGCCACAGGGCGGATGGAATGGGCGGGGCCTCGGTGGAAAGTCCAGCTGACATCAACGACCAACGTAACGACGTCTCACCTCTTCTGGGACTCAAGGCTCCAGGCTCTATGACACACACTGACAGCAACACAGACATCTGAACAGTTATGACACACATAGCAGACATATAGCAATGACACATCTGAACAATTATGACGCACATAGCAGACATACAGCAATGACACATCTGAACAATTATGACACACATAGCAGCCATATAGCAGTGACACATCTGAAAAATTATGACACAAATTGCAGGCACATAGCAATGACACATTTGAACAATTATGACACACACAGCAGACACACAGCAATGACTCAGCGAAGACACATCTGAACAATTATGACACACATAGCAATGACACATAGCAATGACGCATCTGAACATTGATGATACGCCTAACAATGACACAAAGCAATGAAATCTAGCGATGACACATCTGAACAGTAATGACACATAGCACTGACACATCTGAACAGTAATGACACACATAGCAATGACACAAATCTGAACAGTAATGACACACATAGCAATGGCACATAGCAACGGCACATAGCAATGACACATTTGAACAGTAATGATACACATAGCAATGACACAAATCTGAACAATAATGACACACATAGCAATGGCACAAATGTGAACAGTAATGACACACATAGCTATGGCACAAACCTGAACACGCCCTGTACTAGTGGTAGGAAAGCAGTGCAGGTAGACGTGGAAAGCCGCAGGTTTTCAGAAGCCTCCCTCCCAGATACCAGAGTTTCGGTCATGAAATCCTGTCATCCTTGGGGGGCTGGGCTGCATCCAGGTCATGACCCCTTAATGCTCTGGTGCGGTCAGTTTTCTCTTCCTCTGGGCACCGCCTGGTTTGAACCTACACCTTCTGCCTGGTCGGTAGCCACCGGGTCTAGCTGCCCCGTGACAGATGTCTTAACACTGACCTTGCTGTCAGGCATCTGTTGTCACTTTGGAAATGGCTGTCCTCTCGTGACAGATGTCGTGACAGTTAATAAGCTGTCGGGCAGCTGTTGTCACTTCGGAAATGGCAAAGTCGCCCCGTGACAGATGTCTTAACACTTACCTAGCTGTCAGGCATCTGTTGTCTAGAGAACAGTCTGCCACACTGCAGGCTCAGCTTCCTCCTGCTGTCCACCCTGTCCTCTTTCATCCCTAGGCTCCGCAGCAGACTGAGATCGGCCCAGGTGTCAGACACATTCAGCACTTCACTGAAGCAAGGCCCGTGACGTCACCACGTTTGTTAGGACAGCTGTGTTTTCTGAGGCTTCGGCTCCGTCTCCTGTCCTCATTTGACTTCAGTGGACAACGACTGACTGTGTGGCTGACTTCAGTGGACAACGACTGACTGTGTGGCTGACTTCAGTGGACAATGACTGACTGTGTGGCTGACTTCAGTGGACAATCACAGACTGTGTGGTTGACTTCAGTGGACAATGACTGACTGTGTGGCTGACTTCAGTGGACAATCACGGACTGTGTGGTTGACTTCAGTGGACAATCACTGACTGTGTGGCTGACCTCAGTGGACAACAACTGACTGTGTGGCTGACCTCAGCGGACAATGACTGACTGTGTGGCTGACTTCAGTGGACAATCACAGACTGTGTGGTTGACTTCAGTGGACAATGACTGACTGTGTGGCTGACCCCAGTGGACAATCGCTGACTGTGTGGTTGACCAGTGGACAATAACTGACTGTGTGGCTGACCTCAGCGGACAACAACTGACTGTGTGGCTGACCTCAGTGGACAACACTGACTGTGTGGTTGACCAGTGGACAATGACTGACTGTGTGACTGACCTCAGCGGACACAATCACTGACTGTGTGGTTGACCAGTGGACAAGCACTGACTGTGTGGCTGACCTCAGCGGACAATCACTGACTGTGTGGTTGACCAGTGGACAATCACTGACTGTGTGGCTGACCTCAGTGGACAATCACTGACTGTGTGGTTGACCACGCAGTGCACTACACCTTACCTTCTTCTGCAGGGTGATGGTCTGTTCCATGGACGCGATGTCCCTGGCTTTCTTGGCTTCATAGTCCCGTTCATTCAGGTACTGAAACACATCAGCCCACACACGGTGATTACATGAAAGAGATAGGGACTATCTCTGCTTAATGAGTGCTAAAGAACATGAGAACCACCAGCCTTGGTGACAGATGAACATAGGGACAACCTGCCTTGGTAAAATCTGAAGACAGAGGCTACGTTTCTTGTTTATAAGGAAGATCGACACAACCTTTCTTTGGTAAATTGTGAAGATAGGCTTTGTTCCTTTGTGAATTCTAAACATAGACACTACTTTCCTTGGTGAATGATGAAAGCAGGGACTATCTTTCTTGAGAAACTTTGAAGACAGACTACCTTCCTTTGTTGAATGATGAAGATGGGGACTACCCCATTGTGAAAGATAACGAGAGGAACAATTGAAGATAAGACCACTTTCCTTGATGACTTTCAAGCTAGATACTACGTTCTATGGTGAATGATGAAGCTAGGGTTTACCTTCCCTGGTGAAAGATAAACATGGGGACAATAGAAGATAAGGATTACTTTCCGTGGCGAATTTTTTTTTTATAGTTAGGTACAGACTACGTTCTGTGGTGAATGATACAGTGAGGGTCTATCTTTCTTGGTAAGTGATCAAGATAAGGGCTTCCTGTCTTGGTAAATGATGAAGATAGGACTACCTTCCTAAATGTATGGTAAAATAGGCATTGCCTTCTTCGATGAATGATGAAGATAGGGACTACCTTCTTTGGTGAATGATGAACATATGGACTTCTTGCCTTGGTGAATGATAAACAGGGACTGCCCTGTGTTGGTGAGTGATGAAGATAGGGATTACCATGCTTGGTGAAAGATGGAGCTAGGGGATACCCTTTCGGCTGAATGAAGCTAGGGCATACCCTTTTGGGAATAAATAAAGCTAGAGCATGCCCTTTTGGGTAAATGAAGCTATGGGATACCCTTTTGGGTGAATGAAGCTAGGGCATACCCTTTGGGGGAATGAAGCTAGGGCATACCTTTTTGGGTGAATGAAGCTAGGATCTACCCTTTTGAGTAAATGAAGCTAGGGGATACCCCTTGGGGTGAACATAGATGAAACTGGAAAAATAAATGAAAAACTGAAAGGTCGGGGTCCAGGGGCCGCACATGGAGGGCTGCTGAAAAAGATTTTGCTGAAATTCTTACCTTCATGCTTTTAATATGGTCCAGACTTCTGGCATGTTTTGTTAGCCGAGATTTTCCATTGGATCCATACTTGAGGTCTGAGTCGCACACGCGGCAAAACGCTACACCAGGTTTGTTCGTTTTCAAACATCAAACACGATGTTGTCGTTTTTCATCATCTATTTCGTTCAGCCAAGCCCATCGCCACTTATTAGTGATGCCAGCGTCGATCTTCTCAACTGAATCACCTTCTTTAAGATAGGACATTCTCAGTCTCACGTTTCCAACGAACTCCAAACTCAAAATCTAGAATTCGACAAATAGTGCTTTATCTTTGTTCCCTAAAAAAAAAATAGTGCTTCCGATTCGGCACTTCCGCTTTATGGTGAGACGCACTCGATACGTAATTTGCGCAATTTCAGAGATTGTTTTAAAAACATTTTTTTTTTTCCAGATTTACGAAAAACGGATAATTCCGTCTCGAATAATTTCATAAAACGGATTCCGTCCTCAGACTGAAGAAGTTTCACCCATGGGTGAATGAAGCTAGGGAACACCCTTCTGAGTAAATGAAGCTAGGGGATACCCTTTTGAGTGAATAAAGCTAGGGAATACCCTTCTGAGTAAATGAAGCTAGGGGATACCCTTTTGAGTGAATGAAGCTAGGGGATACCCTTTTGAGTGGATGAAGCTATGGGATACCCTTTTGGGTGAATGATGAAAGTATGGGTTACCTTTTTGATGAAAATAGGGACTTTTGGTCTTGGTGAATGATAAACAAAGGCTACTATGCTTGGTGAATGATGAAGATAGGGACTACCATACTTTGTGAGTGATGAAGAAATGAACTGCCTTTCTTGATAAATTATGAAGATAGGTTTTACATTCTTTGGTGAATGATGGAGACAAGACTGCCTTTTTGGTAAATAATGACGACAGGGACTACATTCCGAAAATTTAAGATATGGGCTACCTTGTTTCAGAATGTAGGTGATAGCTAATATGTTTACATACATTCACCATGTCAGACTGGAGCTGAACCCAGCCACTGGTGTGACTGCCAGTCTATGTCAACTGACACACACACCAGTCTACATCAACTGACAGACAGCAGTGTACATCAACTGACACACTGCAGTGTACATCAACTGACAGACAGCTATGTACATCAACTGACAGACAGCAGTGTACATCAACTGACAGACAGCAGTCTAAATCAATCGACAGACAGCAGTCTACCTAAACTGACAGACAGCAGTCTACATCACTGACAGACAGCAGTCTACATCACTGACAGACAGCAGTCTACGTCACTGACAGACAGCAGTCTACATCAATTGACAGACGGCAGTCTACCTGAACTGACAGACAGCAGTCTACATCAACTGACAGACAGCAGTCTACATCACTGACAGACAGCAGTCTACATCACTGACAGACAGCAGTCTACATCAACTGACACCAGTCTACATCAACTGAGAGACAGCAGTCTACATCAATTGACAGACGGCAGTCTATATCAACTGACAGACAGCAGTCTACATCAACTGACACACACGAGTCTGCATCAACTGACAGACAGCAGTCTACATCAACTGACACCATTCTACATCAGCTGACAGAGAGCAGTCGACATCTGTTGACAGACACCAGTCTACATCAACTGACATAAGTCTACATCAACTGACAGACAGCAGTCTACGTCTGTTGACAGACACCAGTCCACATCAACTGACATAAGTCTACATCAACTGACAGACAGCAGTCTACGTCTGTTGACAGACACCAGTCCACATCAAGTGAGAGACAACAGTCTCCATCAACAGACAGATCCCAGTCTATATCAACTTACAGACACCAGTCTTCATCACCTGACACACACCAGCGTACATTAACTAACAGCAGTCTACATCAACTGACAGACAGCAGTATACATCAACCTACACACACCAGTCTACATCTGTTGACAGACAGCAGTCTACATCTGTTGACAGACAGCAGTCTACATCTGTTGACAGAGACAGCAGTCTACATCAACTGACAGACAGCAGTCTACATCAACTGACACATAGCAGTCTACATCAACTGACACACACCAGTCTACATCAACTAACAGACAGCAGTCTACATCAACTAACAGAAAGCAGTCTACATCAACTGACAAACAGCGGTCTACATCAACTGACACGTCTACATCAACTGACAGACAGCAGTCTGCATTAACTGACATACAGCAGTCTACATCAGCTGACAGACAGCAGTCTTCATCTGTTGACAGACACCAGTCTACATTAACTGACACACACCAGTCTACATCAACTGACAGACACCAGTCTACAATAACTGATACACCAGTCTACGTCAAATGACACAGCAGTCTATGGCAAATGACACACCAGTCTACGTCAAATGACACACCAGTCTACGTCAAATGACATACCAGTCTACGTCAAATAAGAGACTACGTCAACTTACGGTCTGTACTTCACGCGTGACTTTCAAGAACTGGATGTCTTTCAGTTTCTCTTGCAGATCCTCCATCTCCATGGCCATCTTCTTGTGCTCCCTGGAACACCAGCACGCCCCCCCCCCCCCCCCCCCCCCCCCCAACTCACAGTTCTTCATATGCATCAACACGACCTCGTGATCTCTACAACGCCACAACCCTGCACAACTCACACTCCCTCATCTAAATAAATATGGCCTTGTGAGATTTGCAACATCTTCACAACCCAACAGGACCTACACTTCTGAGTATTGGCATCCACGTGAAAGAAATGCAGACCGTTTTGAGCTTAACATCCTGTCTCTGGTGCCAGTGTTGCTGCCACAGACTCTGCAGCAGTCAAGTCCCTAACATGGCCTGTCAGGGTCAAAGGGCAAGGCCCAGACCAGTTCTTCAGGACGTCTTCCCAGTGACTATGGGGGCATTCAGTGTGGTCTACAGAGTGGTCTGGACATGTCGTCATGACGAGTTATCTGCCTGGATGAGGCAAGCTCACGGTATCTTTAAACTACCAGCCTGTCTGTCGGCCTCTTGGGATTCGTTAGACTTAAACTTAACCTTCCACTTCCTGCCAGATAATGCTTTGTCTTATGATCCCTGTGTGAAAGGCGGATAGACATGAGTCAGGCAGCTCTTTTCTGACACCTTCCAAGCCACGGACAGCGTGAACATTCAGGAACAGAGACATTAACAGTCAAAGACAGACACATGCACAGCAAACACAGGCAAAGATATGAGCACATTCAAAGACAGACATAGACACACACAGCCAAAGATACGAGCACATTCAAAGACAGACATAGACACACATAGCCAAAGACATAGGCGCATTCAGACAGACATTGGCACACATAGCCAAAGACATAGGCACATTCAAAGATAGACATAGACACACATAGCCAAAGACATAGGCACATTCGAAGATAGACATAGACACACACAGCCAAAGACATACACACATTCAAAGACAGATATGCACAGTGAAGGACAGGCGTTGAGTTAGCCCGAAACAAGCACGTACAGTCAAGGACAACCTTGTAAATCAAGCCATGTACAATTAGTCAAGGACAGACATGCAATCAGGAAAGGAGAAACAAGCACAGACAGACAGGGATAGACATGTAGTCAGGAAAGGAGAAACAAGCACAGACAAGGACAGACATGTAGTCAGGAAAGGAGAAACAAACACAGACAAGGATAGACATGTAGTCAGGAAAGGAGAAACAAGCACAGACAAGGATAGACATGCAGTCAGTAAAAGAGGAACATGAACAGACAAGGATAGACAGTGCATTCAGTCAAGACAGTCTTTGTCAAGGATAACCATGCTCAGTTAGTCCAGTCAAAGACAGACACGTGCATTCAGTTAAGACAGTCTTTGTCAAGGATAACCATGCTCAGTTAGTCCAGTCAAAGACAGACACGTGCATTCAGTTAAGACAGTCTTTGTCAAGGATAACCCATGCTCAGTTAGTCCAGTCAAAGACAGACACGTACAGTCAATTTCAGATACGCGCAGCCAAGGACAGACATACATACTGAAGGACCGACGAGTACAGTCAATTTCAGATACGCACAGCCAAGGACAGACAGACATACTAAAGGACAGACCCGTAGAGTCAATTCCAGATACGCACAACCAAGGACAGACATACATACTGAAGGACCGACGAGTACAGTCAAGGATAAATACGCACAGCCAGACACAAATATGCTTGGTCGAAGACAGATGCGCAGAGTCAAGGACAAATATGCATAGCCACGAGTGGACATGTAGAAGCAAGGACGGGCAAGCACTATCTGTTGCTCGCACTCTATTACATGCAAATATAGAAGAGAACACACACACACACACACACACACACACACACACACACACACACACACACACACACACACACACACACAAAAAGAGCGCGCACAGCACATATGAGCAAACAGAAACGCACACCTGTATGTGAGTCAAAAGCAATTATCTGACAAAGGTTTCAGTTCCTCTCATCTTTTTTTTGTGTCTGGAATTGAATAAAGCTGCTTAGAATACTCAGCACAACCAACTCATAGGAATACCATACAAACATACACGGATAATTGATAATATTTATACATGCCGTCATTGATTCAATATTTCATGTCACACAGAGATAGATAAGTACAACAAACCACATATGTACAATTTGATGTACAAACTGACACCCACTTATAAACACAATTGGTCTCCTAAATCACCGTTTAAGATTCCTAAAACAATATAGCCAATTCGTTTGGCGAGTAAGTTTATAAATACAAACCTCTGAAACATTCAAATATGTTTCTTATTTTTTTTTAATAATCAACTGGTCTACAAAAATGGTGGACAATAGCCTGATTATTTTCGTCTTGTTTTGTATGGAAATAATTACTTGCTCACTTGTAAGTACACATATATGAGTTTATATGATATACATGTTTATGTGTGCGCGAGCCCATGCGTGTCGGTGCACAACTGTGTGTGTGTGTGTGTGTGTGTGTGTGTGTGTGTGTGTGTGTGTGTGTGTGTGTGTGTGTGTGTGTGTGCGTGCGTGTGCGTGCGTGTATGTGCGTGTGTGTGTGTGTGTGTGTGCTCGTGCGCGCACGTGCACGTGCGCATGCTCATATATGTGTATGCGTGTGTGCGTATGTGCGGGCATGCGTGCGTTCGTGCGTGTGTGCCTGTGTGCGCGTGTGTGTGTGTGTGCGTGCGCGCACGTGCGCGTGCGTGTGCTCATATGTGTGTGTGCGTGTGTGCATGCGTGCGTGCGAGCGAGCGAGCGAGCGTGCGTGCGTGCGTGCGTGCGTGCGTGTGTGTGCGTGCATGCATTGAATGCCGGTGTGGCACAGTAGCAGACACAGCACTGTGGTCACTGACCATTCCAGATGGATGATGCCTTTCCTAAACTCCTTGCTCAACTCCATGTCCCGAACCTTCTCTTCACCCAGTTGCTGCCCACAGACCAAAGGCACACACCTCTACACACCTGACATTACACAATCAGTCACAAAACACACACCTCTACACACTTGACATTACACTGTCAGTCACAACACAGACACACTTCTACATATCTGACATTACACTGTTAGTACAACACACACACCTCTACACACCTGACATTACACTGTAGGTCACAATACACACACCTCTACACACCTGACATTACACTGTGTCAAGTCACAATACACACACCTCTACACACCTGGCATTACACCGTCAGTCACAACACACACACCTCTACACACCTAACATTACACTGTAAGTCACAGCACACACACACCTCTACACACCCGATATTACACTGTAAGTCACAACACACACACCTCTACACATCTGGCATTACACTGTCAGTCACGACACACACACCTCTACACATCTGACATTACACTGTCAGTCACAACACACACACCTCTACACACCCGATATTACACTGTAAGTCACAACACACACACCTCTACACACCCGATATTACACTGTAAGTCACAACACACACACTTCTACACATCTGGCATTACACTGTCAGTCACGACACAGACACACACCTCTACACACCTGACATTACACTGTCAGTCACAACAAACACACACACACACACACACACACACACACACACACACACACACACACACACACTACACACCTGACATTACACTGTCAGTCACAAAACACACACCTCTACAACCTGACATTACACTGTCAGTCACAGCACACACACCCTCTACACACCTGGCATTACACTGTCAGTCACAACACACACGCCTCTACACACCTGACATACACTGTCAGTCACACAACACACACACACACACACCTCTACACACCTGACATTACACTGTTAGTCACAATACACACACCTCTATATATCTTACATTACACTGTCAGTCACAACACAGACACACACCTCTACACACCTGACATTACACTGTCAGTCACAACACCCCCCCCCCCCGACATTACTGTCAGTCACAACACACACACACACACACACACACACACACACACACACACACACACACACACACACTCTACACACCTGACATTACACTGTCAGTCACAATGCACACACCTCTACAACCTGACATTACACTGTCAGTCACAACTCACACACCTACACACCTGGCATTACACTGTCAGTCACAACACACACACCTCTACACACCTGGCGTTACACTGTAAGTCACAACACACACACCTCTACACACCTTACATTACACTGTCAGTCACAACACACACACCTCTACAACCTGACATTACACTGTAAGTCACAACACACACACCTCTACACACCTGGCGTTACACTGTCAGTCACAACACACCTCTATACACCTGGCATTACATTGTCAGTCACAACACACACCTCGACACACCTGGCATTACACTGTCAGTCACAACACACACACCTCTACACACCTGACATTACACTGTCAGTCACAACACACACACAGACACCTCTACACACCTGACATTACACTGTAGTCACAACACACACACCTCTACACACCTGACATTACCCTGTCAGTCACAACACAAACACCCTCTACAAACCTAACATTACACTGTCCGTCACATCGCTGACACAGACCTCGACACATCTAATAGACACACGCTCTACACACTGACATTACACTGTCAGTGCCAAGAAAAACACAGACACCTCTACCCACCTGACATTACACTCTGAGTGTCAAGGACAACACAAACCTCTACACACCTGACATTACAATGTCAGTGCCAAGGACAACACAGACACACACCTGACATTACACTGTCAGAGTCAAGGACAACACAGAACCTCTACACACCTGACATTGCATTGTCAGTGCTAAGGACAACACAGACACACACCTCTACATACATGATATTACATTGTCAGTGCCAAGGACAACACCGATTAACACCTCTACACACCTGACATTACATTGTCAGTGCCAAGGACAACACAGGCACACACCTCTACACACCTGACATTACGCTGTCGGTGCCAAAGACAACACAGATTAACACCTCTACACACCTGACATTACACTGTCAGTGCCAAGGACAACAGAGATCCATAGTTTCAGTTTCATTAGGAAGGCGTCACTTCGTGCGGACTAGTCCATATATGCTACACCACATCCGCTAAGTTCTGAGACCACACTACGCATGGTTTGAAGCTGATGGGTAAATGCATTAACAACTAAGATTAGATAATTGAAGAAGAGGGTCTCGTGGCTACGACTCAGCAGATGTCTGACCTACGCATTAGCTCAATGCGCTGGTCAGACCTGAAGTGCCTACTTACAACATTGTTTTTGTTTGTTGTTGTTGTTGTTGTTTATTTATTCATTTATCTGATTTGTATGTGTGTGTAGTAGAGATCCACAAAATGCAGGGACAGTGGTCCAGTCGCTGGCCATGGGTCAGATGGTATCAACAGTGTCAGCTTTGTACTGACCATTACAAGCACAGCCATTCACTATTCTAACGCTGACTGATAAGAAAAAAGTCATTACGTCTGATGGTGAACTTAAATGAATCGTTACTCTGTTTTAGGCTTGAAACAACAGGACTTCAGTTTGGGCGAGAAGGTCAGGTGGATTTAAAGGGTTCTGGCGTTCTTCAAATGGGATGAAATGCAGGTGATTGAGGAGAGTGAAGACCTCGTTACAATTAAGATGAACTTGACTGCTGCTGAAGTTTGCTGAGGAACACAATACTGAAGAACTAACGTTGTACACCGACTGGGGAATCTGATAGGGTGTGACTATGGACAGGAAGTGCATGCTAGTACACTGTCTTGGCATATTACCATTTATTTTCAATGTGATCTTGACATTCTGGAATGTTCTGAAGGACCCCTTTCTTACGCGAAATGGTTTGGGCGACACCTATGTCAAGTGAATTGATGTGGATCACACCTTTTTCAGGGGAAATGGTCAGGTTGACAACTTTTTCACATGGAATGGACTGGATGGCAACTTTTTCAGATGGAATGGACTGGATGGCAACTTTTTCAGATGGAATGGACTGGATGGTAACTTTTGCAGATGAAATGAATGGATGGCAACTTTTGCAGATGGAATGAATGGACTGGATGGCAACTTTTTTCAGATGGAATGGACTGGATGTCATTTTTTTTCAAGAGGAATGGTCAACATGACCTTTTAAGATGAAATGGTCTGAGTGATTCTTTAGCTAGTAGGAATTGTCTGGATGACAAGCTCCTCAAGTGAAATGACCTATATCAATCCTTTGTCATACAAGATGATCTGGATGACTTCATTGCCAGGTGAAATTATCTAGATGACTCTTTGTCAGACAAGATGGTATGGATAACATCTTTGTCAGGGAGAATGGTCTGAATAAAACCTTTGTCAGGTGCAGAGGTCTTTATGACACCTGTGTCAGTGGAAATGCTCTGGATGGCACTTTTCTGAGGTGAAATGCTCCGTATGACATCTTTGTTCAGAGTAATGGACTGAATGACACGTGTGTCAGGTGGAATGGTCTGGATGACACATATGTCAGGTGGAATGGTCTGAATGACACGTGTGTCAGGTGGATGGTCTGGATGACACCTATGTCAGGTGGAATGGTGTGGATGACACCTATGTCAGGTGGAATGGTCTGGATGACACCTATGTCAGGTGGAATGGTCTGGATGACATGTATGTCAGGTGGAATGGTTTGAATGACACCTTTGTCAGGTGGAATGGTGTGGATGACACCTATGTCAGGTGGAATGGTGTGGATGACACCTTTGTCAGGTGGAATGGTTTGAATGACACCTTTGTCAGGTGGAATGGTCTGGATGACACCTATGTCAGGTGGAATGGTGTGGATGACACCTATGTCAGGTGGAATGGTCTGGATGACATGTATGTCAGGTGGAATGGTCTGGATGACACGTATGTCAGGTGGATGGTGTGGATGACACCTATGTCAGGTGGAATGGTCTGGATGACACCTATGTCAGGTGGAATGATGTGGATGACACCTATGTCAGGTGGATGGTCTGGATGACACCTATGTCAGGTGGAATGGTGTGGATGACACCTATGTCAGGTGGAATGGTGTGGATGACACCTTTGTCAGGTGGAATGGTTTGAATGACACCTTTGTCAGGTGGAATGATGTGGATGACATGTTTGTCAGGTCGAATGGTCTGGATAACACCTTTGTCAGGTGGAATGATCTGGATGACACGTTTGTCAGATGGAATGATCCGCCAACATCTCTGAAGGAGGACGTAACAGGTGGTTAGGTGAGGAGGCTGGATGGTACTGGTGTGGGGGTATGTATAGGAACAATAGCCACAATAAGACACAAAGACATAAAAGTGTCACTGGGTCTCAACTGTGTAGTTGTCTCTGGTGATGTATTGTGTACAGTACTTCAGGCCCCACGACAGGGATCTGTGCTACAGATCTACACATTAATGACGATTCCATTGCACTGCCCATGTTGTGCTGTAACCCTGCACTGCATGTACTGTGCTGTTACCCTGATGGTAGTGTTACCCTGATGGTAGTGTTACCCTGCACACAGCACGTGCTGTGCTGTTACCCTGGTGGTAGTGTTACCCTGATAGTAGTGTTACCCTGCACTGCCTACACTTTGCTGTTACCCTGATTGTAGTGTTACCCTAATGGTAGAATTACCCTGATGGTAGTGTTACCCGGCACTGCCCATGCTGTGCTTTTTACCTGATGGTAGTGCTACCCTCATGGTAGTGTTACCCTGCACTACCTATACTGTGCTGTTACCCTCATGGTAGTGTTATCCTAATAGTAGTGCTACCCTGTACTGCCTATACTGTGCAGTTACCCAGATGGTAGTGTTACCTTGATGGTAGTGTTACCTTGCACTGTCCATGCTGTGCTGTTACCCTGCTGGTGGTGTTAACCTGATGGTAGTGTTACCCTGCACTGCCTATACTGTGCTGTTTCCCTGATGGTAGTGTTACCCTGATGGTAGTGTTACCGGGTACCCTGATGGTAGTGTTACCCTGATGTTAGTGTTACCCTGCACTGCCTATTCTGTGCTGTTACCCTGACGGTAGTGTTACCCTGACGGTAGTGTTACCCTGATGGTAGTGTTACCCTGCACTGCATATACTGTTCTGTTACCCTGATGGTAGTGTTACTCTGATAGTAGTGTTACCCTGCACTGCATATACTGTTCTGTTACCCTGATGGTAGTGTTACCCTGATGGTAGTGTTACCCTGCACTGCCCATGCTGTGCTGTTACCCTGATGGTAGTGTTACCCTGCACTGTCTATTCTGTGCTGTTACCCTGACGGTAGTGTTACCCTGACGGTAGTGTTACCCTGCACTGCATATACTGTGCTGTTACCCTGATGGTAGTGTTACCCTACACTGCCCATGCTGTGCTGTTACCCTGATGGTAGTGTTTCCCTGCACTGCCTATTCTGTGCTGTTACCATGATGGTAGTGTTACCCTGACGATGGTGTTACCCTGCACTGCATATACTGTGCTGTTACCCTGATGGTAGTGTTATCCTGCATTGCCTATTCTGTGCTGTTACCCTGACGGTAGTGTTACCTTGCACTGCTTTACACTGTGCTGTTACCCTGATGGTAGTGTTACCCTGATGGTAGTGTTACCCTGCACTGCGTATTCTGTGCTGTTACCCTGATGGTAGTGTTACCCTGCACTGCCCATACTGTGCTGTTAACCTGATGGTAGTGTTACCGTAATGGTAGTGTTACCCTGCACTGCCCACGTTGTGCTGTTACCCTGATGGTAGTGTTAGCCGGATGGTAGTGTTACCCTGCACTGCCTAGACTGTGCTGTTACCCTGATGGTAGTGTTACCCTGATGGTAGTGTTAACCTGATGGTAGTGTTACCCGGCACTGCTCATGCTGTGCTGTTACCCTGATGGTAGTGTTACCCTGCACTGCTTATTCTGTGCTGTTACCCTGATGGTAGTGTTACCATGATGGTTGTGATACCCTGCACTGCCGAAGCTGTGCTGTTACCCTAATGGTAGTGTTACCCTGATGGTAGTGTTACCCTGATTATAGCGTTGAGCCTCTCCACCACTCTATGGGTGACCAGCACACAGTCTTCGTAGTTGGGAACAAAGTGGTCGGGAGTGACCTCCACCTGACCTTGCTTCATCAGCAGCTGAACTTCCACGTCGAGCTCGAACAGATCCTGGTCTTCCTTCAGTCTGTCAACATCAGTGCATGGTCCGCAAAGCACCACTATATAGATAACATACACAGCCAAGACACATCAAACTGTAATGATGTATCACTATTGGATAGTTCACATACACCGTGAAGACACATCACACTGTAATGTATCACTATTGGATAGTTCACATACAAAGCGAAGACATCGCACTGTAATGATGTATCACTATTGGATAGTTCACATATACAGTGGAGACACATCACACTGTAATGTATCACTATTGGATAGTTCACATACACTGTGAAGACACACCACACTGTAATGATGTATCACTACTGGATAGTTTACATATACCATGAAGACACATCACACTGTAATGTATCACTATTGGATAGTTTACATACACCGTGAAGACACATCACACTGTAATGTATCACTATTGGATAGTTCACATACACCGTAAAGACGCATCACACTGTAATGTTGTATCAGTATTGGATAGTTCACATACACCGTGATGACACATCACACAGTAATGATGTATCACTATTGGATAGTTCACATACACCGTGATGACACATCACACTGTAATGATGTATCACTATTGGATAGATCACATATACCATGAAGACATATTACACCGTGAAGTTATATCACAATTGGATTAATTCTCACACATTGCGATATCACACCATCATGTTCTATATCCAACACCAAAGAACAGGAAACGCACACTAAGCAGTACGGACCGCCATCATATCACACTGCAATATATCTAACATCACAGAACAGGGGACACACATTAAGCAGTACGGACCACCATCACATTACGCTGCAATGTAGCATGAAGAAAATCTTGGGAGAGCTTGACAATGTAAGTTCTTCAAAGAAGAACATTCCCGCCCCCTGACAATGTGTCTGCCCTGAGCACCTCACACTGTAATGGGGAAGGGCACCATCCCATGACTCCTGGATGTCTTTCTGCTACCAACCTATCAGCCTTTTTCTGGCTGGCGCGGCAAGAATTCAAAGCCGCAACTTTTGGATGATTGGGCGTCTCAAGGCGTGCACCTCCTTCGAAAAAGCATCCACTTTTAAATCTGTTTTAAAGAGTCTGTCACGGGGCAGTTTCTGTGCAAAGGATGTCTGTTGAAATTCAGAAATGAAAGAAAATACAAACTCAAGTCTAGGAAAATAATCATTTGAATCAATTCAATCATATGCTTCTTATCTTCTCAAAACAAAATCCAACATTCACAAAAAAAATCGCTAAAAGCAGTCCTTTTTATTTGTTCAAGAATGGAAGCGAAGTAAAGCTACATTTAATCGGGCCGTACAAACCCATTAAAAAATCATTTTCAAACAACATTCTGTGAAAATATAACGTGTATGTGTGGGTAAAAACGCTCGATGTAGGTCACTTATTAATCCACTGTCCAAGAGCAAGGGAAGATGTTGTCAGTCTGACGTCCATTGTTCTGAAGGATACTTTCCATTGTCTCTCCCCAGCGTGCTCAATTACCTTTCTTTCTCTTCTCAGGTTACGAATGCTTGTTATACGGTCCAGTGGGCATTTGTCTTTCATGGTTTTTCCGTTAATATCTACCAAAAGTTCCATTATTTGTTTCAGTTTAGTGAGTATTCGTCTTTGATTATTCTTTCTCTTAAATGACAAAAGTATCCCTCTTCTATTACGTAACCTTCTCCTTAATGTGTTCTCGCTGTCTGTCTGTGTCTGTCGCATTCCCTAACACACACACACACACACACACACACACACACACACACACACACACACACACACACACGAACACCCGCAAGCGCACACAAACACACACATTTACAGTACATACTCATGTCAGTAAACACACTCACGTATACAAAATGGAGTAGCTGACGCTCATTTCATTACATCGTAACAGACTGTTGCCCAGACAACGCATTATCAGAGCGTACAGTCAGCAACACACAGGTTCATAAGCCTATTTCATGCCTCCAATACATCGTCTGGTATCGTTTATCATGTTGTTACGTTAAATTGAATAACAGCAGCAAGAACTACAAAAACAACGACCACATACGTAAATATACACACATAAGTACATATACGCGTGTAAACAGACACCAGACATGTGAAGTGTCAGAAAGCAGAAGACAGAAGAGAAGACACCAGACATATGAAGTGTCAGTAAGCAGAAGACAGGAGAAGACACTAGACATATGAAGTGTCAGTAAGCAGAAGACAGGAGAAGACACTAGACATGTGAAGTGTCAGTAAGTAGAAGACAGGAGAAGACACTAGACATGTGAAGTGTCAGTAAGCAGAAGACAGGAGAAGACACCAGACATGTGAAGTGTCAGTAAGCAGAAGACAGGAGAAGACACCAGACATATGAAGTGTCAGTAAGCAGAAGACAGGAGAAGACACCAGATATGTGAAGTGTCAGAAAGCAGACGACAGGAGAAGACACCAGACATATGAAGTGTCAGAAAGCAGAAGACAGGAGAAGAAGAGACGCAGAGAAGCAGATGACGAAGTGACCGACTTGACAATCTGGTCCTTGACATGTTCCTCGTCCCTCCTCAGAGCGTCGTTCTCCGCCTGCCGTCTCTGCACGAACTTGTGCATGTCCGCTATCAGCTGCGCCTTCTGTTTCACCTGCAGAAACCACACAACACGCGTGCTGAGGGGCCGCTGTGGGCAGTTCCTTCCCTATCTCTCCACTGGATCACTGGAGGCAGGGGATCCTTCCCTATCTCTCCACTGGATCACTGGAGGCAGGGGATCCTTCCCTATCTCTATACTGGATCACGGGAGGCAGGGAATCCTTCCCTACCTCTTCACCGGATCACTGGAGGCAGGGGATTCTTCCCTACCTCTCCACTGGATCACTGGAGGCAGGGGATTCTTCCCTACCTCTCTGCTGGATCACTGGAGGCAGGGGATCCTTCCATATCTCTCCACTGGATCACTGGAGGCAGGGGATTCTTCCATACCTCTCCACGGGATCATTGGAGGCAGGGGTTCCTTCCCTATCTCTCCTCTGGGTCACTGGAGGCAGGAGTTCCTTCCTTCTCTCTCCACTGGATCACTGGAGGCAGGGGATCCTTCCCTATCTCTCCATTGGATCCTTTCCTACCTCTCCACTGGATCCTTCCCTACCTCTCCAATGGATTCTTCCCTACCTCTCCACTGGATCACTGGAGACAGGGGGATCCTTCCCTACCTCTCCACTGGGTCACTGGAGGCTGAGGGATCCTTCCCTACCTCTCCACTGAATTACTGGAGGCAGGGGGGGTCCTTTCCTACCTCTCCACTGGATCCTTCCCTACCTCTCCACTGGATCCTTCCCTACCTCTCCACTGGATCCCTCCACTGGATCCTTCCCTACCTCTCCACTGGATCACTGGAGGCAGGGGGATCCATCCCTACCTCTCCACTGGGTCACTGAGGCAGAAATCCTTCCTTCCCTATCTCTCCACTGGATCTTTCCCTACCTCTCCCCTGCATCCTTCCCTACCTCTCCACTGGATCCTTCCCTACCTCTCCAATGGGTCACTGAGGCAGGGAAGATCCTTCCCTACCTCTCCACTGGGTCACTGGAGGCAGGGGATCCTTCCATACCTCTCCATTGGATCACTGGAGGCATGGGGGATCCTTCCCGACTTCTCCACTGGATTCTTCCCTACCTCTCCACTGGGTCACTGCAGGCAGGGGGATTCTTTCCTACCTCTCCACTGGATCACTGGATGTAAGCAGATCCTTCCCTACCTCTTCATTGAATCACTGGAGACAGGGGAATCCTTCCCTACCTCTCACTGGATCCTTCCCTACCTCTCTACAGGATCCTTGCTACATCTCCACTGCGTCATTGTAGGCAGGGGATATTTCCTACCTCTCCACTGGATCACTGAATCAATGGAGACAGGGGAATTCTTCCCTACCTCTCCACTGGATCCTTCCCTACGTCTCCACTGGGTCACTGGAGGCAGGGGGATTCTTTCCTACCTCTCCACTGGATCACTGGATGTAAGCAGATCCTTCCCTCCCTTCATTGAATCAATGGAGACAGGGGAATTCTTCCCTACCTCTCCACTGGATCCTTCCCTACCTCTCCACTGAGTTACTGGAGGCAGGGGGATCCTTTCCTACCTCTCCACTGGATCCTTCCCTACCTCTCTTCTGGATCACTGGATGCAGGGGGATCCTTTCCTGTCTCTCCACTGGATCCTTCCCTACCTCTCCATTGGATCACAGGAGACAGGGGGATCCTTTCCTACCTCTCCCTTGGATCACTGGAGACAGGGGGATCCTTCCTTACCTCTCCACTGGTTCTTCCCTACCTCTCCACTGAGTCACTGGAGAGAGGGGTATCCTTTCTTACCTCTCCTCTGGGTCACTGGAGGCAGGGTATCCTTTTGTACCTCTCCACTGGATCCTTCCCTACCTCTCCACTGGATCACTGGAGGCAGGGGGATCCTTTTCTACCTCTCCACTGGATCACTGGAGGCAGAAGGATCCTTTCTTACCTCTCCACTGGATCACTGGAGGCAGGGGGATCCTTTTCTACCTCTCCACTGGATCACTGGAGGCAGAAGGATCCTTTCTTACCTCTCCACTGGATCACTGGAGGCAGGGGGATCCTTTCCTACCTCTCCACTGGATCACTGGAGGCAGGGGGATCCTTTTCTACCTCTCCACTGGATCACTGGAGAGGCAGGGGGATCCTTTTCTACCTCTCCATTGGATCACTAGAGGCAGGGGAATCCTTCCTTACCTCTCCACTGGATTACTGGAGGCAGAAGGATCCTTTCTTACCTCTCCACTGGATCACTGGAGGCAGGGGGATCCTTTTCTTCCTCTCCACTGGATCACTGGAGGCAGGGGATCCTTTCCTACCTCTTCACTGGATCACTGGAGGAAAGCGGATCCTTCCCTACCTCTCCACTGGATTACTGGAGGCAGGGGGATCCTTTTCTACCTCTCCACTGGATCCTTCCCTACCTTTCCAGTGGATTACTGGAGGAAGGGGTATTCTTTCTACCTCTCCACTGGATCACTGGAGGCAGGGGGATCCTTTTCTACCTCTCCACTGGGTCACTGTAGGCAGGGGGATCCTTTCCTACCTCTCCACTGGATCCCTAGAGGTAAGCAGATCCTTCCCTACCTCTACACTGGACCCTTCCCTATCCCTCCACTGGATCACTGGAGGTAAGAGGATCCTCCTCTATTTCTTCATTGGATCACTGGAGGTAAAGGGATCCTTCCTCACCACTCCACTGGATCACTGGAGACAAAGGGATCATTCCCTACCTTTCCACTGGATCACTGGAGATAGAGGGATCATTCCCTGCCTCTCCACTGGATCACTGGAGGTAAGCAGATCCTTCCCTATCCCTCCATTGGAATCACGGAGGTAAGAGGATCCTCCGATATTTCTTCATTGGATCACTGGAGGTAAAGGGATCCTTCCCACCACTCAACTGGATCACTGGAGACAGAGGGATTATTCCCTACCTCTCCACTGGATCACTGGAGGTAAGCAGATCCTTCCCTACCTCTCCACTGGATCCTTCCCTACCCCTCCACTGGATCACTGGAGATAAGCAGATCCTTCCCTACCTCTTCATTGACCACTGGAGGCAGAGGATCATTCCCTATCTTTCCACTGGAGATAAACAGATCCTTTCCTATCTCTCCACTTGATCTCTGGAGGTAAGCAGCTCCTTTCCTACCTCTCTCCACTGGATCACTGGGGACAAGGGAATCCTTCCCTACCTCTTCACTGATCACTGGAGGTAAGCAGATCCTTTCCTATCTCTCCTCTGGATCTCTGGAGGTAAGCAGATCCTTCCCTACTTCATCATTGATTACTGGAGATAAGCAGATCCTTTTCTACCTCTCCGCTGTGTCTCTGGAGGTAAGTAGATCCTTTCCTACCTCTTCATTGATCACTGGAGGTAAGTAGATCCTTCCCTACCTCTTCACTGATCACTGGATGTAAGCAGATCCTTCCCTACCTCTCATTGGGTAACGGGAGGCATGGGGATCTTTCCTGCCTCTTAACTAACCCCCTGAAGACAAGTAGTTCCTTTCCTAACCCATAGCGTGACCACAGGAGGCAAAGATTTCCTTTCCTACCCCTTATTTGGACCACTCGGCACAAGGAGCACTTCCTACCCCTTAACTAAACCACGGTAAGCAAGGAGACTCTTTCTAATAGGAACGCCCCAACCCTCTCATCGTGAATATCACTGGCAGCAGGCTACACAATTGAGCAGGAACACCCTCACTGCACCACCTATCCACGGACATACACGTACTACTACTACCCACCCCTTCCCCACCCGTCCTCCTCGCCCTCCCCGGTGCTGACCTTGTTCTCGCTGTCAATTTTGGTGCGGCGGTATTGACACAGTCGTTCCCACAGCATGGGTCCAGGTGTTCCGGCATATTGCTGTCCAACTCGGCCAAGGCATCGTTGAACGCCCCGGGCTGCCCCTCGATCACCCCCTGGCTGATCAGCTCTGAGAATGGATTGAGGTTCTGGTCGCCTGACGCTGCCTGGTCTGGGCCCTTGGCTCTAGTCACTCTGACAGTGCAACAGCAGTCAGTCAGGGGGGGAGACTGATATATGGTAAACATGTACAGCTGTGTTGATCACCAATAAAACATATACAGCTAAAAACAAAAAATATAGCAACGAAACATGTACTGCAGCAAAGCAACACCAACGAAGCATGTACAGCAGATAAACCATAGCAACGAAACATTTAGTGCAGCAAAGCGACACCACTGAAACATGCACAGCAGCAAAGCGACACCACTGAAACATGCACAGCAGCAAAGCAACACCATTGAAACATGCACAGCAGCAAAGCAACACCATTGAAACATGTACAGCAGCAAAGTGACACCACTGAAACATGCACAGCAGCAAAGCAACCCCCATTGAAACATGCACAGCAGCAAAGCAACACCATTGAAACATGCACAGCAGCAAAGCAACACCATTGAAACATGTACAGCAGCAAAGCAACACCAGTGAAACATGTACAGCAGCAAAGTGACACCACTGAAACATGCACAGCAGCAAAGCAACCCCATTGAAACATGCACAGCAGCAAAGCAACACCATTGAAACATGTACAGCAGCAAAGTGACACCACTGAAACATGCACAGCAGCAAAGCAACCCCATTGAAACATGCACAGCAGCAAAGCATCCCCCATTGAAACATGCACAGCAGCAAAGCAACACCAGTGTGAAACATGTACAGCAGCAAAGCAACACCAGTGAAACATGCACAGCAGCAAAGTGACACACCACTGAAACATGCACAGCAGCAAAGCAACCCCATTGAAACATGCACAGCAGCAAAAGCAACCCCATTGAAACATGCACAGCAGCAAAGCAACACCAGTGAAACATGTACAGCAGCAAAGCAAACACCAGTGAAACATGCACAGCAGCAAAGTGACACCACTGAAACATGCACAGCAGCAAAGCAAACACCATTGAAACATGCACAGCAGCAAAGCAAACACACCAGTGAAACATGCACAGCAGCAAAGTGACACCACTGAAACATGCACAGCAGCAAAGCAACACCAGTGAAACATGTACAGCAGCAAAGCAACACCAGTGAAACATGCACAGCAGCAAAGTGACACCACTGAAACATGTACAGCAGCAAAGCAACACCAGTGAAACATGTACAGCAGCAAAGCAACACCATTGAAACATGCACAGCAGCAAAGCAACACCAGTGAAACATGTACAGCAGCAAAGCAAACCATTGAAACATGTACAGCAGCAAAGCAACACCATTGAAACATGTACAGCAGCAAAGCAACACCAGTGAAACATGTACAGCAGCAAAGCAACACCATTGAAACATGTACAGCAGCAAAGCAACACCAGTGAAACATGTACAGCAGCAAAGCAACACCAGTGAAACATGTACAGCAGCAAAGCAACACCAGTGAAACATGTACAGCAGCAAAGCAACACCAGTGAAACATGTACAGCAGCAAAGCAACACCAGTGAAACATGCACAGCAGCACCAGTGAAACATGCACAGCAACACCAGTGAAACATGCACAGCAGCAGCACCAGTGAAACATGCACAGCAACACCAGTGAAACATGCACAGCAACACCAGTGAAACATGCAAACATGCACAGCAGCACCAGTGAAACATGCACAGCAACACCAGAAAAACATGCACAGCAGCACCAGTGAAACATGCACAGCAACACCAGTGAAACATGCAAACATGCACAGCAGCACCAGTGAAACATGCACAGCAACACCAGTGAAACATGCACAGCAGCAAAGCAACACCAGTGAAACATGCACAGCAACACCAGTGAAACATGCACAGCAGCAAAGCAACACCAGTGAAACATGCACAGCAGCAAAGCAACACCAGTGAAACATGTACAGCAGCAAAGCGACACCACTGAAACATGTACAGCAGCACCAGTGAAACATGTACAGCAGCAAAGCAACGCCAATGAAACATGTACAGCAGCACCAGTGAAACATGTACAGCAGCAAAGCAACGCCAATGAAACATGTACAGCAGCACCAGTGAAACATGTACAGCAGCAAAGCAACGCCAATGAAACATGTACAGCAGCACCAGTGAAACATGTACAGCAGCAAAGTAACACCAATGAAACATGTACAGCAGCAAAACAACACCAATGAAACATGTACAGCAGCAAAACAACACCAATGAAACATGTACAGCAGCAAAGCCACACCAGAGAAATATGTACAGCAGCAAAGCCACACCAGAGAAACATGTACGAGTACAGAAACGGCCATCAAGATCTCTACAGCAGGACAAGAGGTGACGCCAGCTGGCACACTGCCTTTCAGGCAAACCTCGAGCTGTCACGTTGAGGTCAGAGCATGTCACTGAAGGACTGGTTGGCACCCTTCCTTAGGCACTGCAGAACGGGCAAGTTTCTCCACATGCGACACACAGTGGACTGAGCAGAGTTAGAGCACTGGGTCGCCACTCTCTACAATCACAGAGACGACTGACCACAGACTTAGAGCACTGGGACCCCACTCTCTACAATCATACAGACGACTGACTGAGCACAGAGTTATAGCCCTGGGACCCCAATCTCTACAATCATACAAACGACTGACCACAGAGTTAGAGCACTGGGACCCCACTCTCTACAATCATACAGACGACTGACTGAGCACAGAGTTATAGCCCTGGGACCCCAATCTCTACAATCATACAAACGACTGAACACAGAGTTAGAGCACTGGGACCCCACTCGTTACAATCATAGAGACGACTGAGCACAGAGAGTTAGAGCACTGGGTCCCCACTCTCTACAATCATGAGATCCAGCGTGGCTTCCGTGGAAGTCCGCACCTTGTAGTGTACTACAGCCAGGCCCATGGAAGAGTAGCGTCGCTGATTGATTGCGCCATGGGACAATCTCCTTGCAGCGTCATTGGACAGTTTCCTTGCAGCGCCATTAGGCAGTCTCTTTACAGCGCCATTGGACAGTCTCATTACAGCGCCGTTGGACAGTCCCATTACAGTGCCATTGGACAGTCCCATTACAGTGCCACTGGACAGTCCCATCACAGTGCCATTGGACAGTCTCCTTGCAGCGCCGTTGGACAGTCTCCTTGCAACGCCGTTGGACAGTCCCATTACAGTGCCGTTGGACAGTCCCATTACAGTGCCATTAGACAGTCTCCTTGCAGCGCCGTTGGGACAGTCTCCTTGCAACGCCGTTGGACAGTCCCATTACAGTGCCTTGGACAGTCTCATCACAGCACCATTGGACAGTCTCCTTGTAACGCCGTTGGACAGTCCCATTACAGGGCCATTGGACAGTCTCATTACAGCGCCATTGGACAGTCTCATCACAGCGCCATTGGACAGTCTCATCACAGCGCCATTGGACAGTCTCATCACAGCGCTGTTGGACAGTCTCCTTGCAACGCCGTTGGACAGTCCCATTACAGCGCCATTGGACAGTCTCATTACAGTGCCATTGGACAGTCTCATTACAGCGCCATTGGACAGTCTCCTTGCAGCGCCACTGGACAGTCTCCTTGCAACGCCATTGGACAGTCTCATCACAGCATCATCGGACAGTCTCCTTGCAACGCCATTAGACAGTCTCCTTGCAACGCCATTGGACAGTCTCATCACAGCGTCATTGGACAGTCTCCTTGCAGCGCATTGGACAGTCTCCTTGCAACGCCATTGGACAGTCTCATCACAGCGTCATTGGACAGTCTCCTTGCAACGCCATTAGACAGTCTCCTTGCAACGCCATTGGACAGTCTCATCACAGCGCCATTGGACAGTCTCCTTGCAGTGCTGTTGGACAGTCTCCTTGCAACGCCATTGGACAGTCTCCTTGCAACGCCATTGGACAGTCTCATCACAGCGCCACTGGACAGTCTCATCACAGCGCCATTGGACAGTCTCAGCACAGCGCTGTTGGACAGTCTCCTTGCAACGCCGTTGGACAGTCTCCTTGCAACGCCATTGGACAGCCTCATTGCAGCGCCATTGGACAGTCTCCTTGCAGCGCCATTGGACAGTCTCCTTGCAGCGCCATTGGACAGTCTCCTTGCAACGCCATTGGACAGTCTCCTTGCAACGCCATTGGAGAGTCTCATCACAGCGCCATTGGACAGTCTCCTTGCAACGCCATTGGACAGTCTCATCACAGCAGCGCCATTGGACAGTCTCAGCACAGCGCTGTTGGACAGTCTCCTTGCAACGCCATTGGACAGTCTCATCACAGCGCCATTGGACAGTCTCATCACAGCGCCATTGGACAGTCTCATCACAGCGCCACTGGACAGTCTCATTACAGCGCCATTGGACAGTCTCATGACAGTGCCATTGGACAGTCTCCTTGCAGTGCCATTGGACAGTCTCCTTGCAGTGCCATTGGACAGTCTCATTACAGTGCCATTGGACAGTCTCATTACAGCGCCATTGGACAGTCTCCTTGCAGCGCCATTGGACAGTCTCATTACAGTGCCATTGGACAGTCTCATTACAGCGCCATTGGACAGTCTCCTTGCAGCGCCATTGGACAGTCCAAGTGTCCACAGTGTCAGTGGATAGATCCACAGTGTATACAGTGTAAGTGGATAGATCCACAGTGTATACAGTGTCAGTGGATAGATCCACATCATACACAGTGCAGTGAATAGATCCACACTGTACACAGAGTCAGTGCTAAATTATATGATATTTTAGTACTACAGGAATCAGAAAATCTGAGTGAATTAGACTACCTACATAAACTGGGTTGATTAAGGAATTTGCTATCTTCTCTAAAATACAATTAAGAAAACAAAAGCCAACAATACTTATTTGTTCTGATATCAAAATCTTTTTAATATTTTGAGACAAGGACTCTAGGAATTAGAACACATCACATCAAAACTACGTAAACTAAATTCTATATCTCAGGAGACCCTCTGTAAAAACATCATATCCATTTTCTGTGTCTAGTGATTCCTGACAATTGACAGCATTGATTGGAGCTGAAAACATCACATCAATTCTCTGTGTCTAGTGATTCCTGACAATTGACAGCATTGATTGGTTTCTGTGTCTAGTGATTCCTGACAATTGACAGCATTGATTGGAGCTGAAAACATCACATCAATTCTCTGTGTCTAGTGATTCCTGACAATTGACAGCATTGATTGGTTTCTGTGTCTAGTGATTCCTGACAATTGACAGCATTGATTGGAGCTGAAAACATCACATCAATTCTCTGTGTCTAGTGATTCCTGACTGTTGATGGCATTGATTAGTTTCTGTGCCTCGTGATTCCTGACAATTGACAGCATTGATTGGTTTCTGTGTCTAGTGATTCCTGACAATTGACAGCATTGATTGGTTTCTGTGCCTAGTGATTCCTGACAATTGACGGCATTGATTGGTTTCTGTGTCTAGTGATTCCTGACAATTGACAGTATTGATTGGTTTTCTGTGTCTGGTGATTCCTGACAATTGACGGCATTGACTGTTTTCTGTGCCTAGTGATTCCTGACAATTGATGGCATTGATTGGTTTCTGTGTCTAGCGATTCCTGACAATTGACGGCATTGATTGCATCTCAACCAAGTCAACATCATGTTCACGTGATTCAGTTTGGGCTTTAGTTTACACACACACACACACACACACACACAACACACACTTGGGACGTTTGCGGAAGAAGCGGAGCAGGTGATCGGCCACAGCCTGGTTGACGTCGTCGTTGAACTCTCTGTAGAAGCCTCTCTCCAGCAGTTTGTCCTCTGCCTGCATTACTTCATAGTCACAGCGCACCACGTCCAGCTGTTTCTGACTGTCCGCCACCGTGTGGTCGCTCTGTTCCTGCAAGCCAACATGAAGGCATCAGTGTTCCCTTGCAACACACCACGGTTTTCCGCCACTCATCAGCACGCTATGGAAAGCCCAACTCAGCATGACACAAAGAAAAACATCAACCAATCAGGATCAGCCACATCAACTTCTGGATGGTGAGCACAGGAATCGGCCTACTCTGCACCTTGTCATTGGTCACAGATTGCTTTGTGTTTGGGGTGTTCCTGCAGAAGTGTGCAAAAAACCTGTCACGGAAAATCAGAAGATAACGCAGCTTTTTCTTCCAATTCTCAGTTAAGGGGTCAATAAAATAGATCTAGAGAATCAAATATCTGATTTGAAGCGTGCAGCAGGATAACTTTTTGGATATGGACTATGGGTCAATAAAACAGATCTAGAGAATCAAACGTCTGACTTGTTGCGTACAGTAGGATAACAACTGGAGCATGGACTGTGTGCATGACAGGCGCAGTGTTTTTCACACTCATGTTCTGGCATACTCTGTCTCCCATTGAATTGTGTTGCTGACGGATGTGGCATTATATGAGCGTGCCCATCAGCGCTATCTGTCTCATCAAAACGGCGGGTCACTCACGGTGAACGTGAGCTCTTACACGGATTACCTCCCTTGCAGATTTCCAAGCATTGTTTACTGTTCGTGTCTCCTTTCTCTTCCAAGCTTTCACTCTGTGATCCATGTTCTCAAAACAGCATAATTCAAAGCTTGCCTAAATGCAAACACCCACGTTGATACACAAAACACCAAAATAGAAAGCTTTGCCTTAGCTCGTGGTCCATGTTGATATACAAAACACCATCATTTGAAGCCAAATTCGACATGCAGTCAGTGCCTGATGATCTTGACCAACAGACTGAGAAAAGGCAACTCTATTTGCAAAGGAAAGACAGACGTTATCTTCCACTGATTTTTTTTTCCGGAGCAGGTCAGTTGGGAAGATTAGAATCACATATTCACATGGTGGACACTGCTGGTGTTTGCTTCTCTCAGGCCTGGTTGACGCCGGAAGATGT